>JALPQD010000364.1:2080841-2328645 GCA_023101885.1 Typhlomys cinereus | reverse complement strand
GCTTCCACCATGTTAAAAGCAAGATTCATCCTTGTTGTTTCTGCCACCCTATGTACTCAGGATAGGTGATTCTCTTATATCCACCACCCATCTCAGTGTAGGAATACTAAGATGTAAACCAACACATTAGTTTTTTTGTTAAGTGTCGGGACCAAACTTGAGTCATCAGGATTGCAGAGCAAATACATGCACAAACTGTTGAGTTATCTTGCTAACCCATCTTTTAGACTTTTAAAAATTATTTACTTATTTATCTATTTTATTCTATGTGTGTGTGTATGTGTGTGTCTCAGAGGACACTTGTGACCCTGTAGAGGGCCAAGGGTGACTTCCAGAATCACACACACATACTTCCTTCCTGTTTAGCTCTGGGATTTCCCAGGCTTCGCCCGCCAAAGCCAGAAGTGCAGGCCACCTCCATTTTTACCTGACATTTTTTTAAAATTTTTATTATTATTATTTATTCAACTGTGTGCATATGCGTGTGTATGTGCACGCGTGCGTGCGTGTGTGCGTGCGTGTGTGTGTGTGTGTGTGTGTGTGTGTGTGTCTGTGTCTGTGTCTGTGTAGAACCACAAACGAATTCGTGAACCACCATGGACGCCTCCACCTCCTTCTGCCCCGGGATTCACAGGCTCCGCCCTACCAGGACCAGAAGTGCCCGCTTCCGCCTGGCGTCTATATGTGGGATCTGGGATCCGAACTCAGGACCTTCCGCCTGCAAGGCGGAGGCTTAACCCCTGAGCCACCTCTCCAGCCCCATTACCTGACATTTTTATGTAGAACCTGGGACCCAAACTCAAGACCTTCTGCTTGCAAGGCACAGTCTTACCCCCCAAGTCATCTCTCCAGTTCTCAATTCATGTTTTGGAAGAGATAGTGCCTTACAACAACACTTAAAATTCCAGAGTGTATCATATATAAATATTCAGAAGGATGTAAAAATCTTCAATGACTACAATACATGTTATGTTCCTTTTACAACTCTCCAAGTTAGGAAGATGTGACGGTTCAGTAGGTAAAGCATCTGCTGGAAAACCTGGAGACCAGAGTTTGATCCCTGGAAAGCCCATGGTGTCAGAAGAGAAATGACTTCTGAAAGTTATCCTCTGACCGCTACCCAAGTTCATCTTCATCATCACCACAATCATCTGGAAAAACCTGAGCAAATTATGTAATAAAACAACTCAATTTGGTTTCTCTATCTCTAAATTGGAAACAAACATATCTACACATCATGCAATTGTAAGAATTCTATGATATAAGACTCAGTAAATTTCCTGTCATGGGACAATGAAGTCAAAACACTTAGCTATCACATTTTCCCACAATTTGCACAATATGGAACTGGAAAACTAAGCTACAAAATATGTAAACAAAGAGTTATTCTGCTGTTGACAGTTAAGGACCTCAATAAATGGCTATATGATAAAATAAAAACGGAAACGTGAAATAATTTGGTAGAACAGCTCTAGTGTGTACATTAAATAAAAAAAGTTACCACAGAGCTGAGTACAGTGATGCTGTAATTCTAGCACTTGGGAGGTCTGGGAAGAAAGATTCCAAGTATGAGATCAGTCTGAGCTACATAACACCCCGACCTCTAAGAAAACTGGGAAAGGAAAGGAGGAAGGAAGAGGGAGGGAACGTGCACTAATATAAAGACAGCAAGAATACATCAAATACTGTGGGTAAAGGAGATCAGTGTAGAATTTGTCTCTAAGCAAAGTGACATTTTTTGGTCTCAATGATATGAGGATATTTTTACACTATATATTATGCAGAAAGATCACTCAAACTTTAAAAAAAAAAAAAAAGGAACATACAAACATTTCCATAATGGCAATTTTACCATTAGGACTTGAGAATTTTAATTCTTGGAGAAAAATAACAATCTTTAAAATAAGTATTTCACACTATTATGAAACATCCCATTGAATTAGTTTCTTAAACTGTAAGTAGAGAACATAGTCATGAACAATATCAAACAAAAGATGTTTCTTAATTTAAAAATAGATAAATAGCCTGACAAGTAGAATCTAGTGATAAAAATAACTATCATACATACTGAAAAAATATGAATCGTGCCTCAGAAAAGATATACTTTGGCTAAGAAATGGCATTTCATTAGTTTAAGGGTTCCATCTTATTTTCATCACAAATTACTATATTTCTCTCAAGTAGAATGACCAACAATAACACAGTAATGGATATGTAACATTCAACCTTAAAGAAGGAAAAAAATAAGATTCTTAAAAATAGAGAAATAGCAGAGACTTGTGATACCTGCCAAGAGAAGAGCAGAGGAGAGGAGGGGAGGGGAGGGGAGGAAAGCAGGCCTGTGGTTCATGTCTATAATCCAGGCACTTGGAGCATTAAGATGGAGAACACTACCCAGGGTTAGGGACCAACCTAGACAACATAGTAGATTCCAGGACAGCCTTAACTGCAGAGTGAGACTTGTCTCAAAAAAACAAGACAGCAACAAAAACCTCACAAAGCAGTCTTTAAAACCACAAATCTTACATAAGATCTAGTTTCACCCACATTCTGCTCAGCAAAATGCATCCTTTTCTCAATTCCAAACAGCTCAGGATACATAAAATACATGAAATATCTGATACTTTTTTTCTCAGAACTATGACAAAATAAAAGCCTTAGCACTCAGATTTTTCAGAATTGTGTAACACTGTCTCCCTCTGCTGTTTGAAAAGTAAATGATTCAAATATTTCTATCATTTATTTCTCTACAGATACAATTATGAAAATTCTTTCAATATATTTTCCATAAAAGAAGTTAGTAGTCTAACAGTTTCATATACAAAAAAATGGAGATTCCAGGGCCAACCAAGAAAATAGTTATCCTTTAGAGTACAGCTTTTTTTCAGTTGCATAACTGAATATAGGGTCACAAAAAATGTTATCAGTATAATGCTCTGCATGAATAACAAAAAATTCAAAATCACAAGTATAATGTACCCATAATGTTTCTGGCAGTTCTTGCTCATAATGCATCGAATGGCTTTGCAGCAGTCTTAGCTCTGAACACACAAGGGAAAATGTTAGTACTGTGCATGCTGTCTCATACAATACTATGAAACATCTTAGCTGACATTCGAGACTACTGAATATATGAACTGCAGTGATTTACTATACACAAGTTTTCTGCTCTTACAGAAAGGCAATGGTTAATTAAGGAAAACAAGACTTCAGGATTTTCTTTAAAAATTTTATTTTAAATATGTTTAAATTCCTAGTTATACAAACCTCTCTTCTGCCTCCCTCATTTCCCCCTTCCTTCTCCCTTCCCTTCCCTCCCACTCTCATCTCTTCCTACTCTCCCTGCCCTGACTTTAGTGTTTTCCTATCATCATTCTTCAGCACATAAATATAAACCAGTGTATCTTTGGATTATATTGTTTTGGGATGTTTAATTTTAAAAATTGCTATTCAAGTTGCCAACTTGAGCTTTATAAAAATCAATCATTCAATAAATTTTAATCTGAGATTAAGACATAATCTTCATCAATTTCTGAAATATATACTATGTTTTATGCAAAGTGGCATTCTCTGCACAAATAGTTTTAAAAAAGCAAAACATCAATGAACTATAAGAATGTCAGGTAATCTATGTCCTACATATTATCAAACACTCAGCTAAATTTAATCCATAAATAAGCATATCCACCTGAGTATGCAAATTTGCTTTGCCTTTAATAAATGGTATTATACGTGTACCAAATAATTGTTTGAAAATAATAGGAAGGGGGGGGGGAAAGAAAGAGGAAAAGGGGGGAGGGAGCGAGGGGGGTCCAGGAAGGGGTAGAGGAGGGAGGAGACTGGGCTACCTATTAAGTTTGTATGAGAGGAAATAAATACCAAATAAAAAATAAATTTATAACTTATTAGCAATAAATGTTTGATTTATGTACTTATATACCAAATCACATGAAAGTCTCTGCCAAAAGGAAGTCATGACCAAAAAAAAAAAAAAAAAAAAAAAAAAAAACAGCTGAAATTGGTCTGGAAGCTTATTCCTCACTGGAGAGCCTACACAGTACCAGAGTACAGTACTATGGAAGCTTACTGGGGAAGAAAAGCCATCAATCTTGAAAGTTTCATCAATCTTGGAAAGCTGTAAGTTGCAATAACAATCACTCTGACAAGAGGAGTATCATGAATATCAAGGGGACAACAAACACCTTCCTGATCATATTAAGGCCTGCTTCTCATCAGAAACACATACTGTCACTGTAAACTAGAACAAAAATCCATGAAAAGGGAAGACATGGAGCTGGAGAGATGGCTCAGGGGTAAGACTGTTTCACAAGAAGAAGGTCCTAAGTTCAGATTTCAGGTCCCAAGAAAATTGCCAGGCGGAATGGCAGTGGCCTACACATCTGGTCCTAGTGGATAGAACCTGGAAAATCCCAGATCAAAGCAAAAAGGAGGTAGAAGCAATCCAGAATGATTCCTGAAATCACCCTTGGTCCTCCGCAGGACACACAGCGCCCTCTCTCTCTCTCTCTCTTACACACACACACACACACACACACACACACACACACACACACACACACACACACACACACACGACAGCTTCAGTCTTAAACAGAAAAATAGCTTGATAGAAATAAACAGAATGCCTAACTCATTATCCCTCAAACTCTTTTTCTTATCTACTTAGAGCTTTGTACTTGATTGCTCATAATTCTACTACTAAACAAAAAATTTCACTATGTGAATATGGCCATTAACAGGCTGAAATGCTAGTTAAAATTTCACTCCTTTTCTCACCATGTCATCCCAAGTAGCTCTGTTTCTTCTATCTGTCTCATAACTACTAGCCCTTGTTCTTGGCTATCTTCATCCATTTTTAAAAAGGCAAAATTCTTTTAAAACTATATAATTATTTACTAAACACAAAATGGCAAACATCAAATTATATAATTACTTTATATAATCAATTAATTATAATAAAATAAATGACTTCTGTACTTTGTACTTCCTGCTCTAACCCTCTGCCTCTATCCTTCACGACACAGAGAAACTCTGATCCTAACTTCATGATTGATTAACTTTACATGTCCTTAAACTTAGACACTGATAACATGCTATGTCATAAGATTTATGTTTTAAAAGAATAATAGGGACTTGTAAGATACCTCAGTGGATTAAGGTGCGATCAAGCAAACATGGAAGAAGTGTTCAAGCCCCAGAAGCCTACATGGGGCATGGCATGTATGCACTTTTCTTTCTCTCTCTGGCAACTAAATAAAACTTTTAAAGTATAACAGAAATAAATAGAAATAACCTACTTATTATAACACACACTCATTAACTCATTTATCATATTACTTTTAGGTTCATAGTTTTGCAGCCAGAAAGACCTCAGGAGTCATTTAGTAAACAACCTTCATTTTATAAATGCTGAAAAGTCAATCCTATAGCCATTTTGTAAAAAGACTCAATTCACAGGGCAAGCCAAGGAGCTAGAATCACATTTAAAAAAAAAAAATTCTTCAGTGTTTCCCCCTCAGCAAGGTTAACTCTAGCTCACATGAATTGAAAATCACTCTGTAGCTTAGACTGGCCTAAATTAATAGCAACCCCACATCAGCCTCCTAAGTGCTGGGTTTATAAGTATGAACCACACTATATACTAAGTAGTCTTTCATTTTTGAGTCCTTCTTTCCCCCCTTCCCCTCCCTCCCTCCTGTGTATTGTGTCAGAGGCTAAAATATGTGTATATCTTGAGTACAAGAGTCTATGAAGAAGACCCCAAGGATGACATTAGGAATCATCCAGGGATACTGTCTCCTCAATGGTCTTCTCTGGAGTTTCCCAGGCTTCACTTTCCAGAGCTGGAAGCACAGGCACCACCATTTCTGTCTGGCAGTTTTACATGGGATATGGGATCCAAACTCTGGTTCTCCTTCTTCCAAGGCAAAGGTTTAACCCCTGAGCCATCTCTTCACAGCCCCTTGAGTCAGTTATTTTCTTCAACAAATTATACTATTACCCAATTCTTTGGAGTGATATTTTAAGTACTCTGAACACTTATTCCATTGTTTATTTTTGAAATATACATGAATAAAAACTATATACTCAAATTTTAACTTAAATATATTCATTATCAAGTAACAAAATATTCAACTAAAAAAAAAAAAAGAAGAAGAAAAGAAAAAGGAGCTTCATCCTCAAAGTGGTTTGAATTTATAACTATAAAAAACAAGTATTAGACTGGAGAGATGGCTCAGGGGTTAAGATTTTGCCTCGAAAGCAGGAAGTCCTGAATGCAGATATCAGGTCCCACTTAAAAACACCAGGCAGAATGGCCCTGCTGAGTGGAGCCTAGGAATGCCCTGAGCAAAGCAAAAAGGAAGTAGAGGCAACCTAGGATGATTCCTGAAGTCACCCTTGGTCCTCTACAGGAGCATACAGTACCCTCTGATACACAAACACATATTAAATAAATAATTTGTTTAAATTTTTTTTAATTTATTCAATTGTGCGTGTGTGCGTATGTATGTGTGCGCGCGTGTGTGTCTGTGTGTGTGTAGAACCACGGACGAATTCGGAACCACCATGGACGCCTCCACTTCCTCCGCCCCGGGATTCACAGGCTCCGCCCTACCAGGACCAGAAACGCAGGCCGCCCCCGCTTCCGCCTGGCGTCTATACGTGGGATCTGGGATCCGAACTCAGGACCTCCCGCCTGCAAGGCAGAGGCTTAACCCCTGAGCCACCTCTCCAGCCCCTAAATAAATAATTTTGAAAATTTAAAAAGTATTTACATACCAAACCAACATATAACAAATTCTTTTTATTTATTTATTTATTTATTTGTTCATTTATTTATTCATTTATTCAATTGTGCGTGTATGCATGTGTGTGTGTGCGTGTGTGTATTGTGTGTATGTATGTATTTGTATTTGTGTAGAACAGCGGACAAATTCAGGAACAACCAAGGACCACCTCCACCTCCTCCTTGTTTACTCTGCCCCGGGATTCACAGGCTCCGCCCTACCAGGACTGGAAACGCCACCCCCCCACCCCCACCCCCCCCACTCCTGCTGGCGTCTATATGTGGGGTCTAGGATCCGATCTCAGGACCTTCCGCCTGCAAGGCAGAGGCTTAGCCCCTGAGCCACCTCTCCAGCCCCAACATATAACAATTCTTAAGAAGAAAACACTGACAACAAATCTTTAAAAAGAGACCAATTTGAGGCTGGAGAGATGGCTCAGGGGTTAAGACTCTGCCTCACAAGCAGAAGGTCCTGAGTTCAGATCCCAGGTACCATGTAAAAGTAACAGTGGAAATAGAGAGTCCTGCACATCCAACCCTGGTGGGCAGAGCCTGGGAAATCCCAGAGAGAAGCAAAAAGAAGGTAGAAGCAATCCAGGATGATTCCTGAAGTCACCCTTGGTCCTCCACAGGGACACACAGTGCACTCTGATACACAATAAATAAAAATAAAAATAAAAGTTAAAAAGGCTGGAGAGATAGATATCAATGGGTAAAATACATAGTGTGTAATCATAAGGACTTGAGTTCAGATCCCCATCACCCACATAGAAGTCAGGTATGGCAGTGTGTTGGGAAGGATAGAGACAAGAAAATCTTAAGGACTCGGCCAATCTAGTTGACATGGAAAGCTCCAGATGCGATGACATACACTGTCTCAAAAAGGAAGGTGAAGAGCTGGCAAGACGGCTTAGCAAGTAAAGGTACTTACCACACAAGGCTGACAGCCTGAGTTTGACCTACTCCTAGAAACTGTCCTCTAGCCTGATGCTCAAGCACACATGCATAATAAATAAATCATTATTTTACTTATT
Organism: Typhlomys cinereus; assembly: GCA_023101885.1. Classification (NCBI taxonomy): domain Eukaryota; kingdom Metazoa; phylum Chordata; class Mammalia; order Rodentia; family Platacanthomyidae; genus Typhlomys; species Typhlomys cinereus. The sequence continues at coordinate 2,320,803 of JALPQD010000364.1, read as the reverse complement.
GAAAAAGAATAGATGGAAAATGACAGAGGAAGTACCCAATATTGACCTCTGGTCAGCAAACACTCACATCCATACAGTCATACATACATAATAAGCTGCTTAATTTATTTTATCATTCTATGTTTTCAAAAAACTTAGCTGTAAAGTATTAAGCACAAAAACACCATGCAAGCTAAAAAGATTTTCACACTTCATTATGCTGAAAAAAAAAAGCAAAGACACTCAAAAACTACTGTTATTAGCAGTACTTTCTGATTTAATGGTATGGTGGCTTAAAAGAAGTCACAGAACTGGAAATAGAAATGTAGATTAGTGGCACAATGCTTACCTAGCAAGCACAATGCCGAGTTCAAGTACCAACAATGGAAAAAAAATAAAAGGAGTTAGAAGATTATACATGGATGATTAGTTTAATAGTATTTTTTGTTTGAGAATATTACTAGAGGAAATCTTTTCAATTTGCTTACCTTTGTTGAAAGTACTTTAAATGTGCTCTGTTCTGGTATTATAGGATGAAGCAGTCTCAGTTTCAAATTATAGTCCTCTCCAGAAGGAAGTTTCACCAAAGCAGACAACTGATGAAACACAGTATCACAATTTATTGATTTATACAACAAAAGGTTAAGTATTTCAATTGAATACAGAATTTCAGCAATGTCACAGATTAAGTATTCTGTATGGAATATCAAATCTAAGGACCTCAAAATATTCTTATGTAACATTCTACATAGGAATTCTCATATACATAATTAAATATAATATTTATATATTAATCATTATTGAATTACATATGTTTAACATTCAAATTTCAAGGAGTGATACACGAGAGCAAAGAAATATAGAATGTTTAAAAAAAATCTATTCATGTGTAAAATATATCATTTTACTACACTAGTGGACTTAAGCACTTATTATGAGGTTCTCCATTAAATAAGAAGCAATGCTGTCATTCCAAAGTTACCTCAGTTCTACTTTGCATTCATCTACAGAAAAACACACAACCACACCAAACACAGTGGTATAAGTCTTTAAACCCAGCACTCCACAGTCAGAGAAAGGAGGAATGCATGAAGCTCAAAGGCAGTCAAGACTGCATGGCAAAAACTTTTCTGAAAACAAAATAAAAAAGCAAAACCACATATATCCCATACCATACAAATTCCTATCTCGAATTTAAAATAACTCAAACAAAACCAATACTTCAGATTTTACTTGGTAATTTTCACATTATCTCAGGAAGAAATGTGTCATGGTTTGAAATGTGTCCCCCCCAGTCTCATATGTATGGTCATGGCCACCTTTGAGAATAGAGCCTTGTTGGAGGAAGGTGGTCACAGTAACTTCAAAATTTACTAAGGTGGGCCTTGAGCTGGATTAGTCCCACACTATCTGCTGGAGAAATTTGCCTTTGTAGCAAATAGTCTTGGAGTTCTCAGCCTTCAAGATGTCTGTAGTGATTTAGACTATCTCAACAGCTTCAGCCAGCCAGCCAGCCATGCCATATCTGCCATGAAAGACTGTATCTCCTGAAACTGTAAGCTAAATAAATCTTTCTCCCTTAAATTGCTTGACTTTAAATGTTCTCTCACAGCAACACAAAAGAGTAACCAATACAAAAAGTATGTAACAAACTGGTATTGATTATTCAGCAACTAAGTTTATATAGTATTTAAACTCCATATAAAATGTGGCTCAAAGACAAATTACCTCTTTTTCTGAAAATTCCACATTTACATCATTCTTCTGAACATTCTTGATCATAAGTGTAATGATTACTTGAGATTCAGTTTGATACCAGTCATACCTATTTAAAGAATACATGCATCTTAATACAGCACTTTTAATCTTAAGGTTAATAGCTAATCTATTAAACAACAAAAGCTCCCTCCACCTTAAGGAACAAGTAAAAGAGCAGCTGCTGCCTCAAACAACTTTATGTAACTTTCTATTATCTGTACTAATGGAAGAAAACAGTATGATAGATATATAAACTTTTCCAATAGACTTAACTGCTATATAATTTTCTAATACTGTTTTTTTAAGATAATATTAAAAAGTTATTTTTAACAGCTACCAGTAGGTGTAGCATCAATAGTTCTACACTCATTTGCACTTAGTATTAAAATGAAATACACAATTTCATCTTCTTTAAACACACAAGAACACACACGCCCAGAAAAGTGAAGGCCTCAGCAAGTGGCAGCAGTGATGCAGTGGATCCAGAGTAATCCATGTCAATACTCCAAGCTCTATTCACAAAAATTGGTAATAAATCCAGAAGCAGATGAATACAAATTCAAAGTTTACTCACAATGCCAGGCATTGTACAATTCCTTTCCATTTAATCCAAGTTATGAGGAATATATCTTAAAAATGATTTTTTTCATTCTATTTTTTTTTAGTGTTGCTTTAAAAATTATATGTAGAGTTTCACTGAAAGCTCTAAAAATGTGTACGAGTAATTGCTTTCAAATGAGGCTATACTATGATCTCCTGGAGGGCAGAGCTTTTTATCCTTATTTGCTTTTAACATCTCCAAGCCATTTTAGTTATTTATATCAAAAGCACCTTGATTAAAGAAATGCACTTCAAGAGTCACACAGTATGCCACTGTGATTCTGTGAAGTTGCAAAATGCTACATCAACAAACACTTGTCTTTCTTTCTTTTATAATCTTAAGAATACCAGTTGCACACATTGCTAACTAATGATCTTTGTGGGTGTGTTATGTGTTTGTATGCATGTGCAGAGGCCAACACTGAGTATTCTCCAATCACTCTCTATCTTCTTCAGGGAACGAAGGTTCTCTCTGAACCTGAAACTCATCAATTAGCTAGGCTGGTTGTACAGTGAGCTCCTGTCTCTTCATCCCAGCACTGGGATTAAAGGTATGCATCTCCATGTCAACCATCTTTTTCTTTCATGTGTGTGTGTGTGGGGGGATAGCATTTGTGTATGCATGAATGTGAACATATATGTGTAAGGGAATACATGCATGTGCAAATATGCAAGCAGAGAAAGAGAGAGAGAGAGAGAGAAAGAAAGTAGGGAGAGAGAGAGAGAAAGAAAGTAGGTTGTTATCAGGAAAAGTAGGTTGTTACCAGGAAACATTTTTCTTTTGAAGTTGATTCTCTAATTAAGCCCAGAACTCACCTATAAGGATTATCTGACTAGCTAGCTTGCTCTAGAGATTCCCACAGTTTTCTGGGGCTGAAATTACAATCAGGTTGCTATGGTCACAAGCATCTTTACATGGCATCTGGGGATCCAAACTCTCATCCTTTACTTATGCAGCTAAATGTTGAGCCACATCCACAAGCACCAATGCCCAACTTTTTACAATGGCATTTTACGTGGTAAATGGAAATCCAAACTCTGGTTCTCTTCACATGATGAACTTTAACTTCTGAGTCATCTCCCCAGTACCACATCCACCTTTTCTTATGTAGATGTTGGGTATCCAAATTGGGGCCCACAAATTAAAATCACTTCCCCAGCCCCGTAAAAAACAATATAAAAATAAAGTAAAAGACATTTTTCTTTAATTGCTGCCCTTGCAATTATTGCAATTACTTGTGTAGAACGTTCCTATGAATTTATTCTCAGAACTTGCACTACCACGTGGGAGATTCTTGTTGGTTTAGTCCCCAGCACCACATTAAAAAAAGACAAATTTCTATTTTGTTTAACTTACTAAATATTTGTATGTGCAATAGCAAACAGAAAGTTCTTAGTATATGGATGTGACAGAACATGGAACCAAACTAAGCAGAAAAGTTATTTATTTTTACTTAATATATTAACACTAAGCAACAAATAGCCTTTAAAGTTTTCATAATACTAAACATGATGCAAAAAATTACAAAACACTTAAAATCACATGATAAAAGAACTTACTATCAAATTAAAGAGCTTTCTCCTCTTTAAACGAACTTATGTATGCATTGTTTTATGAACAATAAACACTTACTTGATTTTTGACTGAGTTCTCTGGGATGCAGACTGATTTTGGCAAGTTGAAAGAGAAAGATTTTTCACTTGTTAGTTTAATATTTAAACTATATGGATCATTAATCTACCCATTATTCAACTTTTTTGATATAGAAAAACTTATATGCAAGCTTTTTCAAAAATAAAGCATGAACATGATGGCACATGCCTGCAATCCTGGAACTTAGAGGTTGCAACAAGAGTATACTGAGTTCGAAGCCAGACTGATTTATATAGTGAAATCCTGTCTCAAAGTGAAATGAACAAAAACTTTCTCTAAAACGTATCTCTTAAACTCATCATTAATTCTTAACATTCTGAAAACCATTTTTAGCTGGATATGATGGTCCATGCCCATAATCTCAGTACTTAGAAGGTGGAGGTGGGAGAATCAAGAGTTCAAAATTAACCTCAGCTACAAAGCAAGTTCAAGACAGCCTGGGCCATATGAGAAATGCTTAAGAGAGGTGGGGGGAGAGGGAGAGTAGCTCGCTTGGTAGAATGTCCAGCATGTATTAAGCCCAGAGTCTGAGCCCAGCAAGTAGTAAAACTGGCATAGCAATACACACATCTATAATCCCAACGTTCAGGAAATGGAAACAGGAGATTAGAAATTCAAAGTCACATCCTTGGCTATATAACAATTTAGAGGCCAGTCTGGGCTATATGAAACCTTGTTTCTAAATAAATCAACAGATCCCTCAAAAATGTGAAATTCCTATAAACAGATCACTTTAAGAATATTTTCCATTGATAACTTATTCTATTTACTGTCCCTCTACAAAACAAACCATGAGAAAGCAAAATAATTTTATTTTAAACAAGGATCTTACTATATAGTTCAGACTAGCCTGGAGCTCAATATGTAGCCCAGGATGGCCTGAACACCAGATTCTTCTCTCTCGGCCTCCCAAGTGCTGGGATCATATGTGCCACTATGCCCAGAAAACTAAGTGATTCCTAGCTAACCCACACTTTATGTGTCCATGTACACATGTACTGGACAAATACATAAAGCTAAAGAACATGTCCTGGGAAATGCAAATCAAAACTTCCCTGAGATATCATCTCACCCTGGTCAGGATGGCAAAAATCCACAATACAAACAACACCAAGTGCTGGAGAGGATGTGGAGAAAGGGGAATTCTCCTACATTGCTGGTGGGAGTGCAGGCTCACACAAACACTCTGGCAAGCCGTCTGGAGATTCTTACAGAAGTTAAAGATTGAAATGCCATATGACCTGCTATTCCACTTTTGGGAATAACCCCCCACACAGCAAAAATTCACTTCGATAGCACAAGCACGACCATGTTCATTGCAGCACTGTTTACAATAGCAAAGTCATGGAATCAGCTCAAATGTCCAACAGTTGACGAGTGGATAAGGAAAATGTGATACGTTTATACAATGGAATACTACTCAGCCATCAAAAATGATGAATTAATGCAATTTGCCGGGAAATGGGTGGAATTAGAAACAATTATATTGAGTGAAGTATCCCAGACATGGAAAATTAAGCACCGTATGTACTCCCTAATAGGTGGAACCTAGTACCAAACCCACTCAGAGACACTCAAAGACAAATCTCTGTAATACCTATAGTAATTGTAAAGATTATAAACAGGAGGGATGGGGAAGGAGGGCCCCACCAGAAACAAGGAGAGAGGGGACTATGTTACAGCAGAGAAAATAGGCTACCATCAAGGACTGCAAGTAAGTAATGAGACATCTGGTTAAGTTCACAGACTTTCCTTCCAGATCATAGGCAACTGATAATCTCACCAGAAGGGGAGGGCATATAGGCTACCTGATAAAGTAACCATTTTGCAAATGGGTGACTGACCCCTCTCTCACTGCAGTCTCCTACTTTTATTCCATCTACCTTTGAATATACTCTTATAACAAGACTCTAATTTAACAGGTCTTTATCTCTGGCCAGGGGGTGACTTCCAATACCCATCAGGATGGAGCCAAGGGCATTGCAGGAGCAGCAAAACCGGGGGGGGGGGGGGAGAATCAACAAACCATAATTCAGAACATCAGAGACTCTATATCAACCACCTGGAACTGGGCTAGCCTAATCTCTCCCCATCCTGAAGCTCAGGGAAATTTGCGGAAAAGGGGGCGGTAAGATTGTAAGAGCGCAAGGATGGGAAGAGTAATGATATGCAAGATACTCCACACAAGTTAGGGCTGAAGCAATCATAATAGAACTTTGCATGCCCTGCGCAATGTCCAACACATTACTGACCCCACAAAGTCTAGAATGGACTAAAGGCACTAGGATCCTTGGAGGCTAGGGACTGACAGTCACAGTAGTGTTCCTAAGCTTAAGGGGAACACAAGAAAGGGTTCTGGGATATGCCCCTCGGTCTTTGCACCTCATCGGAGAGGAGGACCCAGAGGAGAGTTTGGCATGCACAGTAAAGGATGCTCCGGGGACTGAGGTTGGGGGAGGCACTGGGGGATGGGGAGGGAGGGGAGGGAAGAGTACGGGAATGGGGGGAGGTGGAGAGAGGGAGGGGACCAGTGTACCTGTTAAGTTTGTATGAGCAGAAATAATAATAAAAAAAAAATGATGCTAAACATAAAAAAAAAAAAAAGAACATGCCCTGGGTCATCAATGGCCCCTAAATTGTTTTGAGAAATGAAGTAAATAAAATCCACTGTATAGATGAGATTCAACTCAGCATTCCTCTTTGACATTAATAAGAAATATGAGCCTCAATTAAGTGGAGATAGATACTGACAATTCATTCAAAACCAGGAACAAACTAGACAAATTACACCATAACTATGCAACTTGCATTATCAGATTTTATTGTTGCTGTTACCCAAATGCCATTCTGTTCTTCACTAGCTTTTGTGTTTTAAATAGGTTTTAAAGGTTAAATATATAGTTTGTCGTTTGAGATAAATATATGAGTTGGTGGAAGTAGGTAGTAGGGGATATGCATGTCTTTGAAGTCTATATTGGGTTCTCAGTCTGCTCCCCATTTGCTCAGTAAACTGCTATGCTCTGTTATAATACCCTATCATGAAATAAACGCTGAGCCAAAAATAAGTAGCTATTTCATCATAGTAATCACAAAATCCTGACCAATAGACAAACTTAAACTTACCCCAACCTCAAGTACTTTAAAACCCAAACAAAACTACTAGCAGAAAAACCAGGAAATGAGCCCTTTAAAACCTATTCCAAACCAGTCTTCACTCACCTAGAAAACAGGGCAATAGTAACTGTACAGGAATAGTTCAACTGGGCTTGATTTTTTGGAGCTGTTTTAAGCTCCCTGAAGCATCTCCACATATTTGTAGCTGAAACTCACAAAAGTCTGTGTAACATAAATTATCTATCGGCCCAGTTTGCACATGAAGAAATCTCTGGGAATAACCGGCTTTTTCAGTATTGCAATGTAATTTTGGAAGCTTGAAACAGATAGTTTCCTTGACAGTGAAGAAGTACCCCCAAAATACTAAAGTGACTTAAGACTATACAGGCATCTTCCAACTCCTTGTTATTTTCTTTCTGGATTAGATATGTAGGTGACTACTACCACAAAAGCATGAGCCATAATTTAGTTGTTTTATATATATATCTAAGTTAATTAAAAATTGTGTTTTCTCACAACTCCCCAATTGTGTGTGTGTGTGTTCATTTGCCTATGTGAAGCAAGCTCACGAATGATGTACATGTGGAAGTAGTTTGAGCCTCACCTTTCTAACTTGTTGGAGACACAGGGTGTCACATAAAGGTGACATCTTGACAAAGGAGGATTGAGACTTTAGACACATCTAAGAACTGTTTAATTAAGACAAGCCCTGAACAAATCTCTGGGAGACTATCTAATCTAATTAATGGGGAAAAACACAGACCACAGTGGGTATAAATGTTCCTTGAGCAGGTGAAAATAAGAGAGAAATGATTAGCTTTGGCAGACTAGGAAGTTAGAAAATACTCTCCCTGAACTCTTCCCATGATATGGTATATTTTCCTTGGCTTCTGATGTTGGTATGAATTTTCTTGCCATCATAACAGACTGTAACCAAGTCTGCTTGCTAAGTCCTTTATTCCTCTAAACTGTCTTGATCATGAAACTAATACACAGAATTACTTCACAACTAACATTTTCTATTGTATTTTAAGACTACCAGTAAAAAAAAAATTGTGATTACAATTATCTAACCTAAGAAATAGGATGACTTTTTGGTATAAAAAGATAGGAAGTAAGCATACCAACCATACTAAAACCAAACGGGCTTAAACTCAATATTAAATTCATTAATGAGCCCAATAATTTTCTTAATTATAAACTTCTATAATTATTTTGCCAAAAAATTACTTTCAGTTACTAATAAAATATTTAAATTGGAGAACACATCCCAAGTCCTATCTCAAATACATTTAATTCGTAAACTATACTATAAGTATAAACTATAAGAAAAACCATGAAGGATAAAACTTTAGACTTACCACCTCAGATTCTGATCCTATAAAACAGGAAAAAAGGAAAAATATTTTCAAATAATAGTACTCTTATAGGCAGAGTTGTACACATAATTTCTATAGTAAATACAGTAAGAAAGATAATTCTTTACAGGTTTCAAATGATGGTAATTTGTTTTTAAAATTAAAAATATTTTAATATTGCACCTAGGACTTATTTTAGACTGTTTTTTGTTTTTTTTAACTGATAATACCATGAGCTTCCTTGCAAAGTAAATCCAACAAATCTCCTTCTACGTAAGGATGAAACCAAATCAGTCAGAAATAGTATGCTATTAAGACCATGGTGTAGCTTAACTTACAGCTAACGTGTACTAGGAGTAAAAAGTCCCTGGCTTTCTCCAGGAGGAATCTTGCACTTCATCCCTGGTGGGCGGAGCCTGGGAAATCCCAGAATGAAGCAATCCAGGATTCCTAAAGTCAACTTTGGTCCTCCACAGGGAACTCTGATACACGCACACATACACGCATACATACACACACACACACACAATAAATGAATAAACAAATAAATAGTTTTAAAGAAACTGTTTTCAATTCCCAGAACTACCAAAAGGACCACAAGAAAGAGTTAAAACCAAATTTATTTAAACCAAAAGAAAGTTATGAGTTGAAATGTTTACTTCTTTGTTGGAGATTAAGGGATGAAAATACCATGAACTCATTATATCCATGAATGCAACACTAAAATAAAAAAATAAATAAATATTTATTTCATTTGACTATGGATATCTACCTGACATACTTACCATTCTGAGCATCTTGACACCTTTTAATCCAGGTAGTAAAATTTGTATCTGCACCTAGGAAAAAAAAAAAAGAGACTGTAACATTCCCTAAGCCGTACAATATAACATATTCATTTCCCAAATATTACTGAGTATTATGTCCCAAGAACTTTATATTTAGCAGTAAAATTACCTTTTCAACAGAGATTATAGCAACCACAATACTAATGTTGACAATAAGTTTTAATATTGAACTGTTCATATAAGAAAACTGTGGATGCATTCCCCTAAACCAGTCTCCTGCTTCTGCCTCCAGCCATGCTTCTATTATGGGATTCCCACCACAATGGACTTATTCCCTCTGGAACCGTCAGGCCAAACAAATCTCCCTTTCTTTCTTATATAGTGTGTCAAGAGTGTTCTCTCATGAAAGTAAAAAAAAATAAAGTAACTGGCACAAAAACTATATAAACAGAATTTGTCAGTCTCTGTAATACTGACATTTTTAACCAGATACTTCTTTGTTGTAAGGAACTCTCGTGTACACTAAGGAGTACAGTTTCTACTCATCAGGTATCAGAGGCATGACCCCTAATCCAATGATTGTGACAACCAAAAATAACTTCACACATCAATGAACGTCACCCTAGAAGCAAAACTATTCTCAGTTAAAAAACACTGTTTTAGATAACAATCTATCATAGAAGCAAGATAAAATAACACAATTAAGATTATACAGTCCTCTAAAAATTTTGTTATCTATAACCTCCACTTTTGGTGAACTTGTGTGCATATAAATAATAAAAAATAAATAAAACCTAGTGAGTATATATATATATATACACACGCACTAGATTTTATTTCTCACATGAATGTGTGTGTGCTTACATGTGGGTGAGTGTACATGTATGTGCGGACATGAATACAAGAGAACACTTAAGTATACATACTCCACATACACTGTGGAGGCCCAAGGATGATATTAGGAATCATCTTGCATTGCTATTCCACCTTATTGCTTTGCTCTGGAGTTTTGCAGGTTCTACCTTCCGATGACAGAATTCCAAGTCATCATCATATTTTTCTAGCATTTTTTTAATGGGATTGGGGATCCGAAATCAAGTCCTTCTGCTTATGAGGCAAAGGCTTTTACCACTGAGTCATCTCCTCCAGCCCTTGTACTAAATCTTAAAATTCTCAGCTCTCATTACTTCTGCATGCATCTAAGTCCACATGCTGTGTAATATTTACACATGAGTCTCCAAAAGATCACTTTTTTGTTTTTTCTTTCTTCAATGTGCGCAGGTGTACATGTAGGTGTGTGGGTCTGTAGAGTGGGTACTATGTGTGTTTGTGGAAGCCCAAGAGTGACTGGGAATCATCATATATTGTTTTGCCTCCTTATTATTTCACTCTGGAATTTCCCAGGCTTCGCCTTCCAGGCAGACAACCACCATTTCCACCCAGAGTTTTTTGGGGAATCTATGATCCGAACTCAGGTCCTTTAGCTTTTGGGGACAAGCCATCTCTTTAGCCCAAAGATCACATTTTTTAGAAGTCATAAAACTCTCAAAACTCCACTTTTGGTGGAGGATGTAGGTCAGTTAGTAGTGCTTTGCTTAGCATTCACAAAACCCTGAGCTCGATAACCAGCAATACATAAAGTGGATTTGGTAATGTATACTTGCAATACCAGCACTTGGGTGGTGGAGTCAGGAGACTCAGATATGCTTGGCTAGCCTGGGAGACATGAGAACCTGTCCAACAAAACAAAAACTTACTTTTTTTTCTTGTATCCTCTCACACTCTCACAACTTACTCAAACTTACACTTTGCATCTCCATCTTAGCAAAATGAGTAACAAAATAAATAGACTTTTGAACAAGAAAGCAAATTAAACTTTTTTTTAACATTTTTTATTATTATTTCTGCTCATACAAACTTTTTTTTTTTTTAATTTCAGCTCATACAAACTTACTAGGTACACCAGTTCCCTCCCTCCCTCCCTCCCTGCAAATTAAACTTTTACTCTTACATTAGAAGAAAATTACGCCAGGGGTTAGAGAGATAGCTTGTGCAAGCATGAGTACTGGAGTTTGATCCCTACATCCAAAAGCATGGTGGTATATACCTGTAAATCCTAGAACTGGGGGAATGGAGACAAATGGATTCCTTGGGCTCATTGTCTAACTGGGCAAGTGGTGACAGCTAATGTGCAGAAACACGTAACTAGTCAAGTGCTGAAACCATGACTCTTGTATGTTCAGCACAAATGGGACATCTGTATCACTCTACCCAATACCTACAAAGGCTGAAGGAATACCATGAGGAGTAGAGTTGTTATGATACACGGCACGGTATGATATACAATGGTACATATGTAAGAGTGTCAAAGAATTGAGGGAAAAAAGGTACAAACTCCAGAAGTACATTATATGAGGTTGGCCTCTCCACATATTTAACATGCACGGGCACATGTATCCAGCATACATGTAAGTGCATGTATATACATATGCATACATAAAAAGAAAATAAAGCCAGACTTGGTAAGGAAAGCACACTGAGAGTGTGTATATATATACATACATACATACATACATACATACATACATACATATAGTAGCTTCTACTGGCAGAGTTTTATCTGATTTAAATGCTAAAAAAAGATCAACTTAATCAATTTTCAGTGAATTTAAATTTTGCAATCAACAAGAAACATCATTAAGGTAAAAAAAAAAAGGTGATAGATTTCTGCAATTAACTTGAGATTGTATTAACAAAAGTTAGATACTGAAGACTGAAATAATAGATTACAATTGTAATACTTACTATCTAATTTTTGTCCTTCTGTAAAAGTTTCTAGAGCAGCAGCGTAGTTCTTTTCATGGTATTCACATATTCTACACAAGAGCATAAAAAGCAAATTAATATATACATGGAAATAGCTTTCTTTCTAAAGGAAAAAACTTGAGTTTTCATGTCAAAACACAATTTACTTCAGTTATAGGCTAATAAGTCAGCAATTTTCTATAATATAGTAACACACAGTAACTAGTTTAACTCATTACAAGTCAACTTCAAAAATCATTCAGAAAAAATTTGGTTTTAATTGTAATAAATCTGTTATTTCAAAACAATGAGATAAAGAAATTAGTTTCTCATTTTTAAAAAGTCACACTTCACAGAAATAAGCAGTGCTTAGAAAATATTGATAATGGGGTCAGAGACATAGGTCACTGGATAAAGGCACTCACAAACCTAGTCACCTAAGTTTAAGTGGTTAGAAAATACTGATAATGGGGTCAGGGCATAGCTCACTGGATAAGGGCACTCACTCACAAACCTAGTCACCTACGTTTAATCCCTAGAACCCACACGATGGAGAGAAATGACTTATGAAAGCTGTCCTCTAACCTCCACCAGTGTGTTGTGGTATGTATGTGTTCTCTTTCTCGTTCTTATAAATAAATATTTTTTTAAAAAGACAATGTTGAAAAACATAAGAGATTTTTTTCCTTTTAAAAAAATCATTGCATGTGACTATCCAGCTTTATTGGGGCACAGATTATAGAAGGTTCATCAGTTTCATCTATGCCATGGAGCTAGTTCAATCATCTACTACCACGTTTCAATTAATGTAAGAAAGTTATGGAATTCGACCATTAAAAAAAAAAAGCTCAAAATACTTCATTCAACATACCAACTCACTTTAGTCCAACCCCAACACAAAGACTAGTTAATTACATACCCTTTTCTTAGTGTAGCAGTGGAATTATTTGGATTGAGTTCAAGAGACTTCTTTACATCAGCAATAGCATCTATGCATAAAAATAATTAAATTTTTCAGTCAGATATTTACAGATCTAACACTCTACCCGCAAAACCTGAACTGTCATTATTTTTCCAAGTTAAGTGTAAATTAGAAGATAAAATTTAAGTATTATATTTCTATCTTCCTTTTTACCTTCTCTTTCCCTCATCAATAAAGATGAATGACCCATCTCCTTTTCTCATTAACAATATTTATGTAAATTAACTCAAAGCATGATACCTTCCCTACAGAAAAATTATACAACACAGAATCACATTAGTGAATCCAACCACTATGAAATCTGTATATCGATTCTTCACCCACTGAATAAAAGACATCCCTATAGGTTAAAATGATGCTGTTCAGCAAGTTTCCCAAAATGTAGCTACTTCGACCTTGATGGAAGATCATGTTAAAAACCTCAAAGATAGGACTGGGGAGAATGAAATCAGTCAGTAAAGGGCTTGCCTTGAAAGCAAAAGAATCTAAATTCAATCCCCATATAGAAATTCTGGGTGTGGTGAGGAGCACTTGCAATCCCAATACTGGGGTGACAGAGATATAGGATCCCTAGGGGTCCCTACCAGCCAGTCCAGCCTAATTGATGGAGAGACTCCATCTGTGAGACTCCTGAAAATGATATCCAAGGTTATCTTTATCCTGAACACACAAATGCAGGAACATCCGTCACACAGATACACAAGTTTTGTGTGTGTGCAATTAAAAAAATACTCAAAAATGATCTCCATTTTGATTCATTTTATCTTGTGTAACACTTGAAGTAAATTATAAAGACAATACACTTTGTAAGAAAAGTTACCACAGTATTTCCCAAGAAGAATGTGACAGTAAGCTCTTTGACAGTAATACTGTTCATCATCAGGATTCTGTTCCAAAGCCTTAGTCAGCTCCTATGAATAAAGACATGCTGATTGTCAGTGATTTTAAAGTCATCAAATCCTAATTGAAATAAAATTTTAATCAAATGACCTATGACACAAGCTATTAGGATAAAAGAATGTAACAAGACTGCAACTTTTCCTTGTTAGACAATCATTATTTTTCCTTCTCCCTTTACTAATACCAAAGAACAAAATATAATAATTCTATGCAAAGCACTTAGCAGTTCCTAGTTTGAAGTAGTAACTCAATAAATGGCAATTACCAGTTTATGTACTCTGAAAAGTTTAACTGTTATACATCACTCAGTCAATAACTTCTCCTTTATTTGGAGATGAGTCAAAGATCCCCTAGAATTTGAGGTGTCTAAAAAATGTAAATATATAATCTCATAGATAGCTATTATCAATTGATCAAAATTTACCATTAGAGATAAAACTTTTGTTACCCTAGATAGCCACAGTGTATAAGTAACATCCAAAACATTAATGATGTAAGAAAAGATTCCATCCAAGGAATGACAAGTGTAGACAAAAAAGATTCTGATCCGCTTTCTACTGCTTCCACACGCTAGTGATCTTAAAAGATAAAATTAGGGCTGGAGAAATGGCTCAGGGGTTAAGACTCTACCTCAAAAGCAGAAGGTCCTGAGTTTGAGTTCCAGGTCCCACATAAACTTTATTTGTGTGTTTGTGTGTATGTGTGTGTGTGTGTGTGTGTGTGTGTGTATGTGTGTGCGTGTGTGTCTGTCTGTCTGTCTATCAGATGGCACTGTATGTCCCTGTGGAGGACCAAGGGTGACTTCAAGAATCATCCTGCATTGCTTTTACGTCCTTTTTGCTTCACTAGGATTTCCCAGGCTCCACCCATCAGGGTCAGAAGTGCAGGCCGCTGTCATTTCCACTTAGTGGTTTTACGTGGGACCTGGGATCCAAACCCAGGATCTTCTGCTTGTGAGGCAGAGTCTTACTCCTGAGCCATCCCTCCAGACACACATACACACAAACACAAACATACACACATGCATACACACACAATAAATAAAAATAAAGTTTAAAGATGAATTATTTACCACTGAGATATATAGCTCCAGCCCCAAAAGTTAAATTATTTAAAACAGCCATTTGCACTATTTAGCTTAATATTATTCCCACAAACCAATGTATACCACAGAATTAAAATATACCTAAAGATCAGATGAGACTATAATCTAACTCTGTGTTAGATTCTTGGTACCACATAAAACTGGGCATTGTGGCACAATGACTATAATCAACCTGGTGAAGTGAAGGGAAGAAGATAAGGACTACACCGCAAGCTGAAGGTAAGCCTGAGCTACATGAGACTCTATCTCTAAAAAAAAAAAAAAAAAGAAAAGAAAAAAACAAAACAAAAATAAAATACACCATATCAAAATATATCTAAAAACCAATCACTTTTCAGAATCTTAACCAACTGGTTCAAACAGTAATGTTACATCCTGTCATTATGTCTCTCTATACAAAACTTCCAATGCCTTTCCAGATGACTCAGACCAAAAGCCCAGGTTCTTCCAGAAGATTCTCTTTAATAGGATTTCCTGAATCTCTCTCTCACCAATTGCTACTGTACCCCCAGCTCTTCACTTCCAATCACAATGATCACTTAAATCACAATGTATTTTGGCAAATCCTTCAGGATTTTGCATCTCCTGACTACAATGTTCTTTCTCTGGTTGCTTTGTAACAAGACTGTATCAGAAACTGGATTCAAATCCAGGTCTGTCAAATTACAAAGTACATCTTAACCAAACACTAACACCAACTATTAAATTTTATACTTCAAGCTTCTCTTACCATTTGATGTTTGACTGTATTGATATCTTCTAGTATTCAAATCCCTTGGTTAAATAGTATCATCTTGCATCTAATTTTAAAGCAATTTTGAAAATAAGATAGTTTTTTATTTAGTTAACCAAATATATCTTTAAACCAAACCTTTACCTTTTTTCAGTAAGAAAACAGAAATGACAGGACCAAAGTTTATTACAGATTATACTGTAGCAGTATCACCAAATCAGAAAAGTATTTTTAGAAATATTATGTAACATATATAAACCAGATACCAGGGTAAGGAAAAAAATTAATATAGACATTTCTGGCTGAGAGTGTGATTCAGCAGGCAGAATACTTGCTCAGGGGACACAAAACTCTTGTGAAGTCCCCAATGCCACACAGAACTGGGCATGGCGGTACACTGCCTGTAAGATGGTAATCACAGATTCAGAAGGTCGAAGTAAAGGGAATCAAAAACTCAAGACCATCTTCAGCTATTTAGGGAGTTTGAGCACTAGAATATCCTGTCTCGAAAACATAAAAATCAGGGTTAGAGAAATGGCTCAGTGGATAGGGTGCTCACTCTGTAAGTGTAAGGACTGGAATTCAGATCCTTAGAACTCAGGTATAATCCACTCAAGAAGTAGTGGCAGATTGCTCTTGGCTGCCCTCCAAAAAAAAAACTGACCTATTACTGAAGATGTAACACATATGGATTATAGAACACTGACAAAATATATCAACTGGAACTGGTCTGAAAGCTTCCTCCTTGCTGAATAACTTACACACTACCAAAAATACTGCAGAAGCTGCTGGGGAAGAAAAATAATTAATGGTAATCAAGCTGCAATAAAAATCTCAATGGCAACATATGACCATCAGTGTAAGAATGGCATGAGTACCAAGGAGACAACCAACAGCTTTCTGATTGGACTCAAGACCCACTTGTGAGAATGGAACATGTTCCTGTTACTGTTAACTAGAACCTATAAAAAAGGAAGAATATAGATCATTAGGAAAGAACAGTCTGTAAAACTGTAGGTAGGAAGACAGTATACCAAATTGCTCTATAAATACCTGTTATTAAACCCATAGGCTGGAATAGCCAGCCAGAATGCAGAGTACCCGCAACCCAGTAATGCTCACCCGGAATCAGGCAACCTAATTTCTCCCCATCCTAAGACTCAGGGGATAAAGACTGACATACCAACCCCACTGACTAGCGAGGATCTTAGGAGAGATAATTACATGCAGTGAAAACCTTGGGACTCAAATTGGATGAGTGAAGGGAAGTGCTCCTATCAGGGGTAGCCTAAGGAAGAGCAACTTGGTATGCCAGAGGCCTGAACCCCCACAAGAGTAGACAAGCCAGAAGGAATCCTGGGGCCCACAGAAGTGGACAGGCAGGATGGTAGGAAGGAATGGGATGGATTGATGAAAGGAGAGGAGGGGGGACAGGAAGAAGGCAGAGATAAGTCTCAATATGCTTGTAAAACTAGGAAAAAAATTAAAAATTGCTTAAAAATTTTTAAAAAAAGAAATGGTAGCAGCTAGTAATCTCAGCACTATGTAAAAAGGAGGCAAAAACAAGGAATCCCCAAGGCATAGCTAGCTTAAGTATGTAGGACAGGTGGAAAGTGCCGGAAGGCAAGAAGGGAGGGGAGCAAGAACACATGACAAATGGGTGGAGATGACTTTCAGAAATAAGCTTTCTCCTTCCACCATGTGGAACTCAGGGTCTGCAAATCAAGTTACCAGGTTTTCACAGGCACTTTTAACCTTTACCTGCTTTTAGTTATCTCACTAGCCAAAGAGACCCTGATCTAATAAAGTTATAGAAAGAATCTCAAAAAGACAGCTAAGGTCAAATGCCCTACCACAAGTTTTTTTAATGGATAATAATAATAATCAGGCCTGGGAGACAATTTAGCAAGTAAAGGCACTAGCTGGCAAGCCTGACAACATCATGAGCTCAATACCCAGAACCCACATAAAGTGGAAGGAGAAAACCAACTGCCAAAATTTATACTCAGACTTCCATGTCTATGTGGCACACCTGCAACCACACACATACATACTCACACAATACAAATAAACATCAAAAATAAAATACATACAGATATAAGTACACAATCATTTTAATAAGCTTAACTATCAATTTGTTCGTTAATTAAAAAGAGCCAATCATGGTGACTCATTTGTTCAATTTAGTAAAATAAACAGCTGACTTAATTATGCTGTGACTGAAAAGTTTCCAAAATGGGCGAGTGGGATGGCTCAGTAGATAAGGACTTGTTGTGTAAACATGATGACCTAAGTTTAAGCCCCAGAATCTATATGGCAGGAGAGAACTAATTCCTTAAAGTTACCCTTCCTTAAAGTGTCTCCTTCTGATAGCACATAGCTACTCGCAAAAATCTTCATAATTAGGAAAGTTATCCAAAAAAATAAGCTAAATTTAAAAGAATGATAAATTTACAAATTATGAATGAAACAGTTCTTTTAAAATAAAATGTAACAAAGCCAGAAGAAGTGAAGACAAGGTAATTTGTTGTCATAATTATATCTGAATTAGGGCATGTGTTTAGAGGTCTACTGTTTTTTCAAAGACAGCTGCAATCTGCTAAAGCTACTAAATGTAGGCAGCTCAAAAGCAAAATCTCATACTAGCACTTGCATTACACAGCTATCAGCTAGATGTAGGCTAAACATACTGTGAGCATGTCCAAAGATACACTTACAAAAATAAGTTAAGCAGGCACAGTGTCTACAGCGAGCATTTGAATAGCAAAAGAAAACAAGTAACCAACTTATGGAACTCCAAAATAAAAGATATCTAGTAAACTGTGAAGTATAATTATGATGGAATAGTAATGGTGAAGTATCCATTTTTATGTGTTTTATAACTAGCTGAGCATGATGGCTCGGACTTTACCTCCTACAGTTAACAAAAATGTTTATTAAAGCATTAAAATTAGACTTTGGGATCTGGTGCAATGGCTCAGGGTTAAGCTTCTGCCTCAGGTTACAGACCTAGTTCATCCCAAATTCTAGAAAAATCTATTTCCCCTAGCCCCTATATTTAACCCATTGCTACCCAAGTGCTACTAGTTCTAATGTATCCTATGAAATACTTCATAGCCTTGTAGCAATCATGCATCCTTATTTAATGTATTAGTTTTCATAATTGTCTGGTCTAGTTCTGGCTTGTTTTAATGTATTCAACGTACAGCAACCAGAAAGAGATTACAAAATATAACTTGAATCATGTCATTCGCTTACTACAAGTGAACTTTCAGTGGTCTTTCATCACTAAAGGTCCAAACTCCTTATAATGGCCTGAAAGTTAGTGAGTTAAGGTATCTTGTAGCGTCTTTGTTCTCTATATTAGAGCTACACTGTTGCTTGACTATGTCAAAATCAATTCTGTTTCTTTACCCCAAATGTACTCTGCCCTCAGATTTTACTTGGGGATGTTTGTTCCTTCAAATTTAAAACTAAAATGATGCCTCTTCAGAAAAAATAGCTTTTCTGTGTAAAACTGAATTAGGGCTGTGAGTAGCTTATGAAATAAGTGTTTTTGTGTCTCTTGGTCACAATGTTCTCAGTACGGTGCTTGAAATGTTTGTGATAGGCACTCTGCCAACAACTGAGCTAAGTATTATCTGCACTTTTACTCATCAGGAAGCTTGAGTTTACCAAGTGAAGAGGTTAAGCAGCATGGAAGTGGCAGGTTTCTAGTTTCAAAGAATCAAGGTCATCTGCTCTTTGGGAGTGAAGACTGAGAGTATTTAATATCATTAACTGTTTGGCAGCTGACTTTGAAATAGATTTGCTGAGAACACAGCTGAGATTGGTAACATGTACTGATACTAGTTCAGCATGGTTTTTCTCTCCAGCAAACATATACAGTTTAAAACAAAAAGAGTGATAGTTTTGTTTCTGTGCTTAAGAATTAGGTGACTAAAAAAAAAAAAAAAAAAAAAAATTAGGTGACTATGCCAGTTTTTCTTTATTCATGGATCTCCATGAGGCACCCACGCATGGTCAAAGTCATTCCCCATTCCTTTCCCTTCACAGACCTAACATTTAAAATTTTGTGTTAGGCGATATTCATAGATATCCCAGCCTTATAAAGCTGTAGGCCAAATGTTGGACAAACCTACATGCATGTTATAGAAAATAATTCTCCTCCATGTCCTCAATCATCATTATGAATCCCCATTCATCTTTCACCTGATCTTTATCCCTATCTTTAGATTATGTACTACTGCTTACGCCTCCTGCCTCCTCCACCTATCTTGCTTTCAAAGTGCCATAATTCACTTTCTTCCTCCAAACTCTTCAGAGATACACATGATCATGATAAAAACTAAAATCCTTTACTGAGATTTTGTCTCTGATGGCTTGACCTGTAGACCCTTTATCTCCTAGCACTTGCCTTCTTATATTGTATGTTCTTAATAATCTGTGAATCTGTATTGTTCCCAAGGCATAACAGTTAGGAAGACTTTACCTCCTAAGTACCATATATCTCACCTTCATAACTCTTCAAAATAGGCCCTATTTATTCTCATTTCACAAAGGGGAAATGTGCTAAGTTTACTGAAGTTACAGTAATTATGAAACCAAGATCTGGACCTTATAATACTAAATTCTAGAGATTCTAGATCCTGGATTTTTAACCAACATGTATAAATTCATGGTGTTTCCTCTCTACTGAACTGCAACTGTCCCTCGTAAAGATTTTTATGTGTTTTATAACTAGCTGAGCATGATGGCTCGGACCTATAATCCCAGCATTTGGGAGACCAAGACAAGAGAATTACCAAGAGTCTGAGGACTGTCTGAGCTATATACTAAGTTGCAGGCCAGCCAGAGATACATACAGCAGGACATTATTTCAAAACCACTTGACAAGATGGTTTATGTCAGTAACCGCAGCCCCTGAACACACCTGGCTTCTAATAGCCATTTTGAAATACACGATTAACAATCACTATAGTACTAGACTACATATAAGTCAGAAAACCTGTGTCCTTAAGTCTCCACCATTCTCCTCCTAACTGACCTTTAACAAATCACATGAATTTGATTCTCCAACCAGTATTTTTACATATATGGGATCTGAGGACCCGACTTCAGGTCCTTTTGCTTGCAAGGCAAATTAACCCCTGAGCCATCTCTCTAGCCCATAGCTTGACAGTTAGCATTTGCAGCACAAACAAAAGTACTAGACTTCAAATCCCCAAATCCTATATAAAAAGTTTGGTGGGTCTGATGGTCTGTCTGTAATTCCAGCCCCAGAAGAGTAGTCAGACTTTTATTATGAATATTAACACAGAGTTGTTAAAACTGTGCTGCATTACCACAAAATATTACAGAACAACAATATCACTTCACATTATAGAATTAAAGCAAAGAGTATCTATATTCAAAAAAATGCATACTATATGAGAGTACAAGAACACCTAAAACTAACCAACAGCCGGCCATTTTGTTACTGAAAAGTAACAAAAATTATAGTGGATAGGGATGTTCTCTATTTTCATGGGTGGTGTACATGTGTGTTTGTCACATGGTAGACTTAAAATGTGTGTTATTACTGAAGATGTAGTTCAGGGATTGAACAGTTGCCTAGAACGACTGAGTTCACCCTCAGCAAGGCAAACAATTGATCAAAAACATTACTTTGAATCAGGTGTGGTATAAGCCTAGAATCCCAACATGTAGGAGGTAGAGATAGGAGATCTGAGAGGGAGGTCAGCCAAACTACATAGTGAGACAGTCTCCTTCCCATGCCTTCCCCCTAAAAAACTCCCCACACCAAAAAAATAAATTATTAAGCCTAGGGATGTTGATCAGTGATAGAGCTCTTATCTAACAAACACAGGCTCTGGGTTTGTTACAAGCACAGGCACCAGCTCAAGCCAAAAGTTACTTGCATCTAAAATTCCCTAATAAAAAATTTAAAACTAAAGAGAGAAGGAGACAAACTTATCCCATTAATATCCTTTAAAAAGCAACTTTGTTAGAAACTGTATTAAAAAAAAAAAAAAAAAAGGCAGCACTGGACCTAGAAATTTATTTTCCTAACAATTCCTAAAATTTTTCCTAACAATTTCTAACAATTTCCTAACAATTCCTAAAATTCTCAATGCTCCAGTAACACTGCACAAATATTAATCCCAGGAGCCATAATTATCTTTTCAAAGGTTTTTACATCCTGACTCTAGAAACCTAGCCTCTGGTCTCCTATTCAACCTTTCTCTTTCATCTTACTCCAATCAAATGGGGCCTCTCAGCTACTCTTGCACAAACCAAATTCATTTTAACCTCAGGATCTTCATACTGCCTCCTCTTCCCACCAGCGATGTTTTCTCCAAAGCATACACATCCTAGCTCTCTCATTCTATGATGTCTTCACTTCCCATTATGTTCCATTAGGTTTTATCATCTTTTAACTTTTTAACTTTTTAAAAAGACACTGGTAAGAAAAAGGCTCTCTGGAGTTACAAGTGGTGGCTCACACATATAATCCCTGCACTCAGGAAAATGAGAGACAGGAGAATTGCTTTGAGTTCCTAGGTAAGAGTTAAGATTCTGACACACACACACACTAAAATGACTGACAGGTAAAACTGACTCCAAAGACTTGTGTTAAAAGCACAAGATGGAAGGAGACAACCAACTCCTACAAGATGTCCTCTGACCTCAACAGGTCTGCCTTGGCAATTAATTACATGGCATGTATTGTATACTTATACATACAATATATGTAGCATATAGCATGTCGCATGTAGACAATAGCATATATTGTCTCACTTCAAATTGTTATCCTTATACTAGATCATTACAAAGTTAACAAAGGTTATTCATGCTAAATCACAACTTTTAGTTGTACTGGAAAGCAAAAAATTCTCTACATTTTGTTACCCACAGCAGCATGAAGCTCTTGTTTAGGCTTTCATTTTATTTTGTATTACTGAACTCTTGTTCTTTTATATTCCTTTACTGCTTTACAGTCTATATCCAATGTACAAAAACAAAGTACTAATTTTACTGAAGTATGTAAACCAAAAGGAATCAGCACCTGGCACATGGAAGAACTTTAAGGTTAACCAAGAAGTGAGACGAGTCATCTAGGATACGAGGAAGAGTTCTTGCTTTGGTAAATAAAGTTAATAGTTAATAAAGGCACTTAGCACAATAACCTGCTCTGCAAGAACAATAAACATAACTGTCAAAGGAAAAAAAGAGAATATCGGGCCCAAACTTCATTTTCCTTGGTGATAAGTGCCATTTAAAAGTCCTTTCGGGGG
Organism: Typhlomys cinereus; assembly: GCA_023101885.1. Lineage (NCBI taxonomy): Eukaryota > Metazoa > Chordata > Mammalia > Rodentia > Platacanthomyidae > Typhlomys > Typhlomys cinereus. The sequence goes on along the minus strand of JALPQD010000364.1, from coordinate 2,297,729 downwards.
CGCCTGACCCTCACTGGCACTCAACATACGGAGTTCGCGTCGGGAGGGCCTCCTGCCCCTCCGCACCTGCAGCCCACGAGTGCCATCCTCTCTCCTCTAACAAACTCCACTTTAATCCTCAAAAATAAAGTCCTTTCAGGTCTCTCATGGATGTCAACTGCACTGCCAAGAAATAAAACGGCCGAGTATTTTGTTCTCTAGCTGCGAGATGCGTGTGCGCAGTGGGAAGGACATCAAGAGTTTCTAAAAAGCAACTTTATTACAAGCAGGACTTTAAAAAAATGCAGGCGGCCCTGGGCCCAGTTGATTTTTTTTCCTAATAAATGCAGATTCAGGAAATGAATAGCTAAGTAAAGGGTGGATTTTTTTAAGAAAAGTTTGTCCACTGTGGGGCAGCGGGAAGCCCAGGGTCTGCACACCGAGACCTGCAGCCCGGCGCACGAGCGGGAAGGAGGCAGCACCCGGCCTCGACGCACCTGCAACGCCGCCAGGGGGTCCTGGTCGATCCGCGCGTCCGAGAAGCTCTGGAAAAACCTGCCAAGAAAACAAGGGCTTCAGCAAGGCGCACGCCCCGGGGACCGCCCGAAGCGCCGCGAGCGGCTCGGCACGCACCGCGGGGTGGCTGCTGGTCCTGCCGCGGCCGCCGCCATCCCGAAGCGTCGGTGTTGTGACTGCCGGAGCGGCCGCTACCGCGGTTACCAGCTCCGCCGCCGCCCAGGGGGAAGCTTCTGGAGAAACGCCAACCGAGCTTCCGTCTGCGGCAGCCAACCAGCAGCCTCGCGGCGTGCGGTCGCCGGGAAAGGAGGCGACGGGCGGGCGCGAGGCATGCTGGGAAGGCGGCGGACCCGCGCTCCGGCCCCGCCTCCCGCCCCGCGACCAGCCTCAGGCCCCGCCCCTCGCAGCCATGGCGACGGAGGCCTCTGCCCTTCACGCGCCTAGCTCGCCGTCCTCCCGAGCCGTCGAGGGTGGGGGTCGCGGGGTCACTGTCACATATTGTGATCCCCTCAGGGACCTGTGGCGGTTGGCTGGGGGGGAAGGGCTACGCGTGTCCGCGGACACCACGTGCCAACTGTCGTTTCCTTAGTTGACATCATGGCTGCCTCCCAAAGACCCCCGGCCTCTGACGTCATTCGTGGCTGCCGGGTCTCTTCCGGCAGCCGAGACCCGTATGGAGCGTCAGTTCCCGTGGCTTTGCGCGGAGAACTCTGACGGGCAGGCTCGCCGGAAGTCGTCTCGCCCTTATCTGAGGCTGAAAAGATTCCGTTCCGGGGCGGTGCCTGTTCCTGTCACTCAATGTCACAGCCTCTTTTTCTACTCCGCTGTCCAGACCAAAGAAAGCGGAGTGGAAGGCGGCGTCCTGCAGTCGCCTGGGGACCCTCGTGCTCTGACCTTCACCTGTCGGGCGCTCTCCCTCGGCCCTAGGAGCCCAGATCAGACAGGAAGCTTGAAAGTTCTTTAGAACGGGCTTGTAACGCGGAGCGGGAGGGAGAGGCTCGGGGGAAACAAGACTTCTGTGTCTACAACAAAATGTGTGCGCCGCATTATATTTCTAGATGGTACACGATCTCTAGAGGCTTATGCCAAATCCGTTCCGAGAGGTAGAATAAGAGATCGTCATGTGACGCGCATCGACTTCCTCAAGGATGCGATTCCAGAACTCAAGCCTCGAGAGATGAGTGAGTTGGAGAAGAGCAGGCGATTTGTGCTTACCGTGGCTTACAGAGATCTTCACTGCCCGCTTTTCTGATGACGTCCAAAATTTTAGGCAAGCCTGCCTTGATCCTCTGGGTGTTCTGTAAAGAAGAAACACACACACGCATGCATTTACACACGCGCGCCCATGCAGCTGGAAACAAAACAAAATCACACAGGAAAATGTGTTTTGAAAACATGAGTTTTCAGATTGATAGAACCCATATTCAGATTACAGAAACAGGTGATGGAGAAGGGCTTGGATGTGTCAGATCGTAAAGAGATATAGGTTAGAATACTGAAAAGGTAAAGAAAGGTTAATGATGCCAACTCAACTAAAGATTTATTTGCATTCTAAAGAGACATTCTGTTGTGAAAGAATGGTTAAAGAAAAAGATAAAGAACAGGCCAAATGTTTCTGAATCAACTGATGTAAGGGATAGAGAGGGCAGTGTAAGAAATACTTGGGACAGTCTCGATTTACTACTAAGCTGGAAAGGGAGCAAGTTTCTGGTTTAAATAAATGGGGAAGAGGTGAGACCATTAGCTGAATTTAAAAAATTTAAACAGGTCTGGAGAGATGGCTCAGGGGTTAAGACTATGACTCCAAAGCAGACGGAATCGAATTCAAATCCCAAGTCCCATCTAAAAAAAAAAAAAAAAAAGTCAAGCATAAATGGCAGTGCCTTGCACGTCTGACCCTAGTGAGCAAAGTCTGGGAATCCCTGAGTGAAACAAAAAGGAGGTAGAAGTAATCCAGAACACACAAATAATTACAGTGTTAAAGCTCTGTGCCCGTCCAATATTTAGATAGCTTTCAAAGAACAGGAAGGAGTATGTTAAAAAACACCTTTGCCCTTGAACTCAACTGGAGACAGGACAAGTTCCATCCCTGCCCCTTGCAGGGAAAGTCAACATGAGTCAACCTACGACTATACTGGTATAGGCTGGCATCTATGCTGGCACAGGCACGGAGCTTCAAAAATGGAGATCCTGGGCTTGAGCGTTCCCTACACTCTCAGCAAGCAGTTCCTGTGAATATAGTGTGATGCCAGTTCCTTTAGCTCCCAGTGTGTTGATATGATATGTATGACATGCCACACTGGAACTGGACTAAGAACTATAAACGAGAATTTTAAGAATAAAACCCCTGTGTTTCCCTAAGTTCTTTGGTCGTGAATTTATTGTCAACATGCAGCCAAACTGCAATAGAAAGGTAGTGAGTTTTAATTTGGATATATTGGTTTCAGGTTTTAAATTTCTTTTTTTATTATTATTATTATTTATTCAATTGTGCGGTAACACATTCCTGTTACTGTTAACTAGAACAAGAACCTAAAAAAGGAAAGAACTACATCTATCAGGAATAGCAGCCAATGAACCTACAGATAGGAAAACAGTACACTAAACTTCTCTGTAAATAGCTGTTATTATATCCATAATAACACTCAGCCTAGAAATCTTCTACAACAGAGGTAGAGTATCTCAACACCCACACAGGATGCAGCCTAGGGCAGTAGAAGAGCAGTGAAGTGGATAGCAATGGCCAGCTATAATGCAGAGTACCAGTGACTCAGCAAGGCTCAATCAGAATCAGGCCAAGCTAATCTCTCTCCATTCTAAGGCTTTAGGAACCTCACAGAAGGGGAGGGGGTAAAGATTGTAAGAACCTGAAAATTCCATTCAAGAAAAGATTCCAGCATCTAGGAACTCCCTACAATGAGACTTGTCCTTATCAGATCTGCATAATGACTGACATACCAACATGCCCCCATAGACTATTGAGGAGCTCAAGAGAGATAAGAACATACAGTGGAAACCTTGGGGATTAAAGCTGGATGAATGACGGGAAATAACTGGCTCAAGGAGAGGCAATATAGTATGCCACAGAGGCCTAAATTTCCACAAAAATAGATAAGCTAGAGAGAACCCTGGAGTCCATAGAAGCAGGCAGGCAGGAAGGTGGGAGGGAGTGGGATGGATTAATGAAGGGATGAGAGAGGGGGGGGATGAAGGGAAGCAAGGATAAGTACTCAAAATGCTGGTGAAACTAGAAAAACAAAATAATTTTAAAAATAATTTTTTAAACCAATTTCCTATTTTTACTAATTTAGAGTTCTTTATAAGGTCCTGATATGAATTATTTGCTTGATACATTTATTGCAGATGTCTTGTGTCAGTCGATATTCTCTTGATACATTTGAACAACACATATTTTCATGTAATCCAACTTATTTATTATCAGTACCTTAGGTGTCATATGTAAGGCTTTGCCTATGCCAAATCTGTAAAAATATTCCCTTCTAGAGGTTCTAGTTTTCAAATTCAAGCCTGTCACCTATTCTGAACTAACTTTTGTGTAATCCTGATACTAGGATATTTATTTAAAAAATTCATTTTCCCTATTAAAGTTTATAGCATCATTTTCACATATAATGTTCAAACCACCTTCTTGGAACTGAAATTGTCAAACCTGCCAGCACACTGACTTTGGACTTTAGCCTCCCAAATTATTTTTTCCTTTTTCTGCTCATGATAAACTACCCATTCTTAGCTATTTTGCTAATGGACTGCTACTGATATTGTTGCAGGGAAAACGGTCTCAACCGTCCCAATGTCATAGTGTTCTTGTGTTCCGGAGTCGAAGATTGAAACCAGGACACGTGTAGAGGATTAAGGTAGAGTTTATTAGAAAAGAGAAAGGTTGGAACTCACAGACTCCAGACATGGAGTGCCATGAGGAGCTTGGGCACCTCCATGAGAAGCAGAAGTAAAACAGAGCTGATGGCACTAGAGTGCCACGAGGGTCTAGGGAGCCCACGAGAACTCACAGTGCCTAGGTATGGAATTCATGAGAAGCAAGGAACAAGAAACGGGCTAGATTGCCTCCAAGAGAGGTAGGCAGCTGGAAACAGACTCATGGCACTAGAGGGCCATGAGGGGCTAGATCGCCAAAGATGGTTGCCAGGGCTAGGTATATTTATACACCTAGACAAGCCCGGGGAAACTGGTTAATTCCCATCTGAGCCCAACCCAGTTGCTCTTGGGCCCATGTGGGCTAGAGATCAAGTTGTTTGATATGGAGAGCTCATCTCCATAATCACTTCATGGGGAAGTTGGCCATCTTATCTCTGGGAGGATTGGAGTCAGTTCCTCAGCAGGAGTGTTCCCTCAGGATGATTCCAGCAGTGGGGGATGACTTTCAGGAATTCCAAAGATCTTGAGAGACCCATCCCAAAACACTATTAGTCTGGTGAAAAAAATTGTTTTAGCCAGGTGTTAGTGTTGCAGGGACAGGAAATTGACCATCCCAATGTTGCAAGATTCTTGTGTTCCAGAGTCGAAGATTGAAACGAGAACATTTGTATTGAATTAAGGCAGAGTTTATTAGAGGAGAGAAAGGTTGGAACTCATGGACTCCAGATGTGGAGTGCCATGAGGGGCTAGGACGCCCTGGAGAACTCACGGTGCCTAGGCATAGAATCCATGAGGAGCAAGGAGTAAGAAATAGGCTTATGGCACTGGATGCCATGAGGGGCTAGAGCGCCTCCATGAGAAGTAGGCAGTTGGAAACGGACTCATGGCACTAGAGTGCCATGAGGGGTTAGGGCGCCAAAGATGGCTGCCAGGGCCAGGTGTATTTATGCACTTAGATGATCTTGAGAAACTGGCTTTTTCCGTTGGTTAACACCCATTGGGGCCCAACCCAGTTGCTCTTGGGCCCATGTAGGCTAGAGGTCAAGTTGTTTGTTGGATATGGAGAGCTCATCTCCATAATCTCTTCATAGGGAAGTTGGCCATTTTATCTCTGGAAGGATTGGAGTCAGTTCCTCTATAGCAGTGTTCCTTCAGGGCAATTCTAGCAGTGGGGGATGACCTTCAGGAATTCCAAAGACCTTCAAAGACCTTGAGAGACTCATCCCAGCATAGCTGCTCTAATCCTGCCTCATTAGGACATACACTTAAATCCCAACAACTGTAAAGCCAAGACATGAATGCCTAGAATTTGAGATCAGCTGGCAGTACACTGAGTTGAAGGTGAGCCCAAGCTACCAGGACCCTGTCTTAAAAAAAGATTGTTTTGCTTGAGGTTGATTGTATTAATATCATATTTTGGAATACAAATAAATAAGGAAATGAGCAAATGAAAGTTACAGCTGATTATAAGGGTATATTAGAGGTTTTCCTAAATTTTTCCAAGTTTAGTAATTAACTGACAATGTTTCTAATAAGAAAGCTTGTTTTTCAAAAATTTTTTGAGCCCAGCTCCACAAAATGAATTCAATTTTTTTTTATTCAATGACTCTTTGAGATAAGGTATAATTAACACAGGCCAACCTCAAGCTCATTATGCAGTGGAAGATGATCTTGAACTCCTGCCTCCACTGAGTGCTGAGACTGCAGATGCATACCCTCGCACCTACCGAAGTTACACATTCACAGCTGCAAGGTGACTTCACAAGATCTTGCCTCAAAAAACTGAGAGCTAATAAACATAAGATAGTACTCTTGGTAGACTGCTACAAAGTAGCAGGTACTCCATAAGTACTTGTGTCTTCTACAGTGCATGCCTGGGAAACCCTGTCTCCAAAGTGCATTTAACATCATTCTTGCTAATATACTGTTGCTTCTAAAACTCATGTTGAAATTTGATTGCTCGTGTATCAGTGTTGCAATCGTCATAGGTGATTGAGTCTTAAGAGCAGAACCCACCCCAGTGGATTATTGTCCTTATTCTGAAATGAATTTGTCTAAAATCAGTCACCTCTTACCTCTTTCATCAAGAAAGTTCTCCTTAGATGTCAGCACCTTGATACTGGTTGTTAAGTTTCTGCATAAAGTACCTTGCCTGTGGTAGTCTTTTACATAGCAGACAATGGATTAAATCACTGCTAATTGCTGTGGTGTCTACAAACTGCTATATGCATAGCAAAAAGGAGAGGGTGACTTGCTTTCTAAGGGAATGTAGGGGGCACCAAGGCCTAGGCCTGCTCACTTGAGTCACATGCATTGGTACATGTCTGAGACAGTTGCAGGCGGAGACCTCTCCCCATTAGTGAAAGATGAACACCTCCTTCTTTGTTTTTCTCATTCTTGAAACTGGTTCTTCGGTCCATGGTGTTCTTTCTGCAGTTCCTTCCCTGTGCATCTCTATAGGAGGAACGGACCAGGCAGTCTTGTATTATCTGTATGGGCCACATGCGCCAATGCAACTTCCCAAGCTAGAAACTGATGCTGTGCCTGGTGCTGACTTCAAACTGCCTGACTGAGAGGACCAATCTGGACAGGACAACACAGCGAAAAAACCTCATGCTGGGACTTATGGGATGTTGGGTGGGGCATATAGGCTGCCCCATATTTACAATAAACAAGCCTGCAAGCCTGCTTTGCCACTCACCTGACTTCCATAGTCTTGAGTAGTTGACTTCTCGCCTGCTTGTCCCCGCCCCCAAGGGTCTCCGTGGGTCCCCGAGACTGCTACGCATCTCAAGACCACTGAGGAATGTAATGTTATCTATAGATCACAAGGCTATAGACATAAATCACAGATACCAGGCCTGTCTCCATAGTAACCAGGTAACTGCCTGGAGATACCATGTCTGTCCCCTTATAGTAACTAGGTGTCATATCTGCTTTTTCTTTGTAGCCTAAATTTTATAATGTGTATGCTTAACATATTTCTTTAAAGGATTTAGCTGTGCTGTTCCCTGGTTTTGGGATATAAATAAACTTTGGGTTACAAATAAACTTGGCTTGGATAGTTTGGATCAAAGACATCCTTGCTCCCTCTGACCCAGATTGATTTTCATTCCTACCACTCCCACTAATGTTTCCCGCATATCACACTGGTTTGTTCTGGTTCATGGGCCCAAGCTATAAACACAACACCGTGTATACATGTCTTCAAGAAACTCTTACCAGGGAGGGGGCATATGCCTTTAATACCAGCACTCAGGATGCTGAAGCAGGAGGATTGCTAGTCCAGATCAATGCAGGATACTCCTACTAAGGGGGAAAAAAGGGGAGGGTCTGCAAGACAGCTCATTGAGTAAGGCAACCTGAGATCAATCCCTGAGAACCCATATAGTAGAAGGAAAGCACTGAGTTATGAAAATTCTCCTCTGACTTCCACTTGTACACTAAGGCATATATATTCTCATTCTCTCATAAATATTAAAAAAAATGAGAAACATTTGCCTGAAAACAGATTGAGAATTTTACATGATTTATTTAATAATAAACAATTAAAGATACAAAAACATTTAGAGGATTCCAAAATTTAAATTTTTGCTTAAATACAAATTCACTTTGTAATATGAAAACATATAACAGACCTCTAAACATTATTTTTCATCTACAAAAATTTCAATACTAGAAAATCTGAAGAAAACAGTTTCTTGTGGCATTAAATGTACATTATTTACAGTTGAAAAAGTAATCTAAAAACTATACTTCAGAAATTGGATATATGTTATCCTTGAATTCAGTTTCCCTCCTCCCTTCACCCACAATAAAAAAATGATCCAAATAAAAAGCAATTATGCTTTCATTACTGACTACTCAGGTACATTAGTTCAAGACTCAAGTTCTTTCTTAGCCCTTATAAAATCCCTGATTCTCTCACAAAAGCAGTATGTTATTTAGCATGCAGCAGTGTAAGTTAACTAATAAGCCAAATACACAATAGTCTAAAGAATTAACAAAGAACTTCAAGGCAGATCTTACTAACAATAGAATGAAGAATTTTATGACGAAAATATATTTTTCTGCAATATTTTATATTTACATTAGAAAAAATCTGGTAATGTTGACATATCTTAAAATATATGTATTATAATGGTAAGATATAGAATAAGGGGATCATTTGGTCTAGTGAAATGCATCCCTTCTTTGGAGAATAACTAAGACTCCAAAAGAAACTGGCTTTACATAGCTGGTTAACAGGGGTGCCACTCACAAACTACAATCCTATTTCTAAACCCTAAATTCATACTTAAGGGAACATTTCAATTTTTTGTTTCCTTTGGTTTTTGTTTTTGTTTTTTTGTTTTTTTGTTGTTTTTTTTTTTTTTTTGAGACAGAACTTCATGTAGTCCTAAGCTGGCCCCAAACTTAACTATGTAGCTGAGGCTGGACTTGAACTCCTGATCCCATGGCTGATGCCTCCCATGTGCTAGGATTACAGCATGTGCTACCAATTGTGCCTGGCTTACATTTCTACTTTTAATGTCATTTTACATGTTTATAATATGTGAACCTGTGTCAACTAGAGTCAATCTAATAATTTTAGCAGTAAAGTTTCTTGCATCTGAAAGAGTCAAGACTTAAATTATACAAATGGAATGAAAATCTTTCAGATATAAATTTCCTATTAACTTGTATTTAAGTACTGTGTTCACAAAAGAACCAGAGAAGCTAATGCAATGTAAAATTAGAAAAGAAACTTTAAAAATACTTATAGCAACTGAAAAAAATTTCAAGAAGAATGTCTTCATAGTATATTATATCTATTCCTTCACAATTGAATTCTGAAACATTTAAAGAAATTGGATTTTCCTCCCCATCTAGCAAAGTCAAAATTAATTCTAAATTATTTTGACAATTATAAAATTATAAAAACCCAACTGTGTAGGTTTATCTTATAAGAAACCAGATTATTTCCAGACAACTGAAAGACAATTGAATTCAGTTTTAAAACATCCATAACTCCTTTGGTATATTAACTAAAAAGAGTTGGGCTCCAACAGTTCATTCTGTTTCACAGCTACCTGAGAGGTAAACCCACTTGAACTGGATACAACCATGACGTAAGGTTGAGGCTGTTGCTCAGTTATCTCAGTGTCTTCTTTCAAATGATCTTCAACCTCCTTTTTCTCTGCTTCCTGTGTGAGAGTTTTTGTTTCCTGAGCTTTGATGACTGAAGTGATTACAGTACCAGGGGGGTGAGCAACCATTTGGGAACTTCGAGAAAAGGATACTACAGGCGTAGTAGCACTGAAGGATGGGGAAGAAGCCATACTGACGGTTCCATTGCAAACAGACTGAACGTTGCTGGTAAGGACCTGCTGTACATGGGCAGGGCTAAAGACAATGGAAGGAGAGGAGCCTGGCTTGGATGACTGCAGCACCACGTTTTCTTTCAGTACTGTCATGGGCTGTGATGACGGAATGGCTTGTAAAATAAACTTCTGGGATGCAGCACCTGACGATGGGTCTGTGCTGGCTATGACCGTTGTGAGTGGCACGGTCTGGAGTGTTACTGTATGCAGCTGCTGACTTCCAGGGGACACAACCACTGGAACCTGGGTTGATGCCTGTATAGTCCTATTAAGATTACCAAATAAAATGAGACAATTAGTAAATTCTACTTCAATACTTGGCAAGTCATTCTAACGAAATATGTCATGTATTTCAAATGGTATGTCCCCTATTCTTTGTAGTATCTTAAATCATTATAAGGAGGAAAGGTCACTCATATCCCATGCAGACACATGATCTCTGAGGACAACTTTCCACCTGTTGAGTCAGAGTATCTTTTTTTTTCTACTCCAAGTGGCCCTAAAGCCTCTGAGCCATAGAGCAGTTGCTTTGGATTGCTGATATTACAGATGCTTACCACAGCATCTGACTTGTTTTTTTTAAACCTGATTGATTCCAGATCAAGTGAGGCCATCAGGTTTGCGTGGAAACTGCTTTTAGCTAGCAGTGGAGCCATCTCGAAAGTCAACTTCTCTATACTTAACACAGCATAGCAAACATTATGCAAGACCTTGTCTCCAACATGATGGAGGCTGGTATGATAGCACACAATTGTGTGCTACCAAGAGGCAGAGCAAAGGGATCCCTGCCAGCTGAAGGCCGTAGTGAGGACCTTTCTTTAAAAAAAAAAAAAAGTCTATATACTTTTACATTAATAAAAAAGTAGGGAACTAATTTTGGTGGGGGATGAGGAAAATATCAGCATACGATGCAAGGAATTTACATATAAACTGCTCTGAAGAAAATTAAGAATTTAAAAGCATGTGTTTGGGTCAGCATTTCAGTATTTGTGGGATAATGCCATCAACATGCTCACTGACCCTAACATTATCAGATTTACATAATTATTTTCAACTTGTTTTTCTCTAACATGACAAAACACACTCAACAATAAAACAAACTTCATCTTAAATACACATATAACAGAATTATTAGGATTTTAACAGCTCATGGTTATAACATATTTATCTACAAGTCATGACTAGAACTTATGAGTATTGTTAAGGTAGCAGAAAGCAAAAAAACTAAAGCCGAGATTTGACCAAAACAAAAAGATGTGTATTTTATTAATTTTCTAGGGCCAAATAATTTTCACAAAATGTTTTCAAAACAGTGTCTTTCTATGTTGACAGGAATGGCTTTAAAAATCACAATCAGCCTTATTCCCATCCTAGTAGCTAGAATTATAGATCCACGCTACCTAAGGTACATAAAGCTACAGTTAACATAAATTTTAATCAAAATTTTACTCATATAAATTGCTGATCTTATTTTGGGTAAAAAAGCTAATCTTTGGGCTGGAGAGGTGACTCAGGGGTTAAGCCTCTGCCTTTCAGGCAAAAAGTCCTGAGTTCGGATCCTAGACCCTATGTATAGACGCCGGGTGGAAGCAGGGGTGGCATGAGTTTCTGGTCCTGGTAGGGCGGAGCCTGTGAATTCCCAGGCAGAGTAAACAAGGAGGTGGAGGTGGTCCATGGTGGTTCCCAAATTTGTCCGTGGTTCTACACACACACACACACACACACACACACACAAGTACAACTGAATGAATAATAAAAAAAATTTTTTTTTAAAAAGCTAATCATCATAGTGAAACCTAATTTTAAAGCCTACATTTGTGATGTTTATAAGGTTTTGTTAGTTGGGTGTGCAGACAAGCACGAGGGTTTAGAGGTCAACCTTGGTGTTTTGTGCTATCACGTCTGGCTTCACGTGAGTTGTGGGGATCTGAGCTTGCGCTCTCACACTTACACTGCAGCTTATTTACCCAATGAACCACCTCCCACCTTGATTTGTCTCTTTAGAGGTAAGGGCTCATGAGCCCGGGCCAGCCTCAGTCTCCAAGGCTTCCAACCTCTACCGCCCTAGTTCCAGGATTGCAGGCTGCATCGGAGATGCTTGGTTTGAAGTTCGTCGTTAAGACCATTATGAAGCAGAAAAAAATACCTGGAGCGCAACTGAATTCTGTAAAATTATTTTGTGAAAGTTATACTTCAAAGGGATAGCTGCTAAATTAGTGTCCATAAACCATCAAATTATTAAATCTAAATTTTCTTATGCTAGTTATATGGCCAGTCACATATAAGAAAATAAATAACTTATGTAGAAATATAAAAGAGACTCAGTGTGGACTGGAGAAATGGCTCAGGAGTTAAGACTGCCTCGAAAACAGAAGATACTGAGTTCAGATCCAGGACACCTGTGCTTCTGGCTCCTGGTGGATGGAGTCTGGGAAATCCCAGAGTGAATCAAAAAGGAGGTAGAAGCAATTCAGGATGATTCTGGAAGTCACTCTTGGTCCTCCTAGGACACACAATGCCCTCTGATACACACACACACACACACACACACACACACACACACACACACACAAATAAATAAACGTAAAAACAAGCAAACATTAAATAAAAACAGACAGTGTAACTAGAAAAATCAAAACAAATAAACACAGGCTGACTAGAGGCCACCCATTAATCTGGGATACTGAACCTCAAGTTCTGACCCAAGTCACCATGGTGCACATCAGTCAGTTTGTTGTCACATGGTTTTGTTATGTAACCCTGGCTGTCCTAGAACCCGCTGTGTAGACTACAATGGCCTTAAACAGGATTGCAGCAATCCTGTCTCCTGAGTATTGGGCTTTAACAGCTCTGTGAAGGACAAAGCTATAAAGGAACATGAATTAAGTAATGAAGATTTAACAAGTGGGCAGGTCTGACTGGTAAATAAACGTGCGCTCATAGTACAGGCAGACAGGATGAGTTGGGAGGAACACAATCACCTTTGAGACCAGGGAGCTCCATGTCCCTCCTCCTTCCCTGGAATCTTGGGTGAAATGGAGTTTAAGAAGAGACACGACCTGGCAGTTTCCTTTTTGTTGATGACAAGAGTATTGCTATATTTAATTCAGCCTGGCCCCTAAGTTATGACCCTCCTGCCTCAGCTTCCAGAGTGATATATATATTCACCATATTCAGGTAGATTTTTTTTTTGAAAAAATGAAAGTCTCCAAACCTTTTCCTATCAAGAGTTTATATAAATGGATGCACCTACAGAAAAACAACACTTAGCAGTATAATTAACACAGATTGTGTCAATAAATATCAGTAGCCTTGCTCCTGAAAACACTAGAAGCCCTGCTTTACACTAAGGCTTCCTGATATGCAATAGCTTGTTAAGGTAATTAGTTGGATAAGAAAAGAAACTCTCTCATTTCAGCCTAAATGTCTAACCATTACAACATATTCCTTTAAAAAAATTAGATTTATTAAAGACAGAATGGTGTGAAAAGAGAGAAAAGAAGAGAAGGAGAAATGGGATAGCTGCTAAATTAGTGTCCATAAACCATCAAATTATTAAATCTAAATTTTCTTATGCTAGTTATATGGCCAGTCACATATAAGAAAATAAATAACCTATGTAGAAATATAAAAGAGACTCAGTGTGGACTGGAGAAATGGCTCAGGAGTTAAGACTGCCTCGAAAACAGAAGATACTGAGTTCAGATCCAGGACACCTGTGCTGGATAATGTTGCCGGATGTGCGTGGGCTTCTCTAGGGAGAGTTGCCTCTCCTATTTCTTAAGTCCTGAATAATTTCAGCTAAAGATAAATATTTACCATAATATGCTCAGCTCCTCAGTACACAACTTCCTCTTCTTCCTTCTCTAGAATGTGGCACAAACAGTATGCTTGGAGATTTTCCAAGTTGCTACTTAGAGCTTCCACTAGTTCTTCAATGCTTTGTTCAGATACTTTTAAAGATCTTATATACATATATATATATGTATATATATATGAGAGAGACAGAGACACAGGGTCTGGGAATAAGCAGACATGCACAGGATGGTGCACAGTCAGGACAACTTTCAGAAATCAATTCTCTCCTTCCACCATGTGGATTTCCAGGGTAGACAAGCACCTTAACCACTGAATTATCTTGAAACATTCAAATCTTTTTAGAAAGTCTTTTCCTGAGAAGCCAGACTGCTATCTCTCAAGGAACACATATATGACTAAACAATAGAAGTGTATTGATTTGCTTAAAAACATTCTAAATCAAATTTCATTAATAAAACATTTAGACTGGAAATCATAACACCTAGGAGTCAACCTATGACAGATATAGAGAAGGAAAGAAGGAAGGAAGGAGGGAGGGAGGGAAGGAGGGAGGAAGGGAGGTAAGGGAGGGAGGAAGGAAATGAAGGAGGAAGGGGAAGAGAGGGAGGGGGAGGGAGGGAAGAAGAAGGGGAGGGAGGGAAGGAGGGAGGAAAGGTTAATTAATCTGTGTGACATAAAATAATTGGACAGGCAGAAATTCTATCCACTTTTTAATTTAGGTAGATGGAAATAAGCATTCCTTATATTATTTCTGCTTTTCTACATAATTTTACTTTCATAATAAAAAGCTGAAATTATAAAACTACAAAAACAAAAGCGATGCAATCCCAATTCACAGGGTAACAAGGGAAGAGGATACACAGAAACTCCAGGCCAGCCTGGGCTGCAGTGAGGAGCCCTTGTCTCAAAAGCCAAAACAAACAAAAGAACCTGGCTGAGTGGACTATGGCTGTGAGCTACAGCTTCAGGATCACAATTCATGCCCAAACTGCACTATTCATAAATATCCTATCTCAGCAAAGTCACTGAGTCAGAAATTATTCAAATTTAAGAAACACCCTAGCCAAGCTTGTTAGTACACATCTAGAATTTCTGCTCTTGGGAGGAAGAGGCAGGAAAATAATCCTCGGTTACATACAAAGTAGAAGGACTAGACTGTGTGCAATATGCTCTAACATGAGCTTCAAGAAGGAAACAAAGCTACATTAGACAAATCAGGTAATAGAATCAATGTTGAACATCTTTTATGCCTATGATCTGCACCTGAGAGGCAGAGGGAGGAAGACTTCCATGAATGTGATGTCAGCCAGGGTAACAGAGGAAATTCCAAGCCAGTTTGGGCTACACAGTGAAGTATCAAAAAAGAAAATCCTGGGCTAGAGAGGAGGCTCAGGTATTAAGCCTCTGCCTCTAAAGCAGAAGGTCCAGAGTTTGAATTCTGAATCCCATATAAAGACGCCAGGCAGAAACGGTGGCGGCCTGTACTTTCAGGGTCTGGAAGGCGGAGCAAAACAAAGAGGAGTCAGCTCAATCCAGGATGATTCCTGAAGTCACCATTGGGTCTCCACAGGCAAACACAGTGCCCTGTGATATACATACACACATATACAAACACTCAAAAATAAAAAAACAAATAGAGCTGGAGAGATGCTTCTGGGGTTAAGACTCCACCTCTAAAGCACAAGGTCCTGAATTTGGTTCCCAGGTCCCACGTAAAAATGCCAGGTTTCCGGAAACTGGGCCTGCATGCCCAAGCCTGGAAAATCCCAGACTGAAGCAAAAAGAAGGTAGAAGCAATCCAGGTTGATTCTTGAGGTCATCCTTAGTCCTCCACAGGGACACATAGTGCCCTCTGAAACACACACACAACTGACACACATACACACACACAGAGCTCCTGAAACAATCTGTGGAATGAACATTCTACCTTAATGATTTTGCTTATGAATTATGACCCACTTAGCAAGTGACTGTGGTCAGATCATCATATGGCCAGACATTGGTAACTTTGGTTTTCTCACCTAATACTCTGAACTGAAGAACTCAGTGTTTCTTCCTGCATAGTACTGGTTATGGCTGCTTCTCCTTCGGAGACAGCTTGTACTGGCTGTACCACATGAACAGTCCGGAAGAGCTGGGTAGGATATGGTGCCTGTGAGGGCTGTACTGTCCTCAAAACTTCTGATGGTTGGGCAACTTCCATGGGGTCTTTGGGTTTTGTAGCTTTAGCATTCCCTGGTTTTAGGACTGTAGCGGCTCCTCCTTTTAAGCCTGGACTTGAAGATACTCTTGATCGACTTGCTTGATTCCTACTTGACGTGGCTGGTGAAGATAGTGAAGGATCCGATGACTCAGTGCTGGAACTTGGATCCTCATCATCTATGTATATAAGATCCTTCGGCATTTCTTTAAACTGATAGACCAAACGCTGACCTTCCACTTTTGCCAAGATACCCCTTTGGTAATAGTACCTGTTGAAAGCAGACAATTTCATCAGTATCTTATTCAGTCAGACAGCAAAACTGACTTCCCCTAATCATAAAATTTTAAGGCTGAATGAACATAATTTGTAAATGAAGGGTATTTTATACAAAATACACATATTATGAAACCAAACTGCTCTGTAAATACATCCTGTTGTACCCACAGATTGGAAGAGCACTCAGCACTCAACCTAGAAGCCTTCTTCTGTAACAGAAGTAGAGGACCTCAACACCCAGACAGGACACAGCCTAGTGAAAAGTAAGATCAGTGAAATAGACAACAGCCAACCAGAATGCAGAGAACTAGTGGCCCTACAATGCCAGCCAAATTTTTCCCCATCCCAGGCTCAAGGAACCTTGTGGAAGAGGCAGTGGTTAAGATTTTATGAGCCCAAAGACGTAAAGGTCCACTGCTAGACAAGATTCTCCACTCAAGGCAAGGCTGCTGTATCTAGGAACTCACTGCAATGAGACTTAACCTTAGTAGACCTGCACAACAGCTGACATACCAATATTCCCCCATAGACTAGTGAAAATCTCAGGAGAAATAATTACATGAAGTGGAAACCTTAGGGGTTAGGGCTAGACAGGTGAAGGGGAGTGCTCCTATCAATGGGTCTGCCCAAGGAAGAGCCACTTGCTCTGCCACAGAGCCTGAGTTCCCACTAGCACAGACAATCCAGAGGGAACCTTGCGACCCATAGAAGCAGACAGACAGGAAGAAGGGAAGGAGCGGGATGGACTGATGGAAGGGAAGGAAAGAGAGAAGAAGGGAAGAGAGGGAGGGAGAAAGGAGAGGAACAGAAATAATTACTCATAATTAGGGATAATTAGTTGTAAAACTAGGAAAACAATAGAGAAATCTTAAAAAGAAAATACACGTATTTATATACAGATAAAGTACTTATTAAGGGTTGGGAAGATGGTTCAAT
This sequence comes from Typhlomys cinereus, assembly GCA_023101885.1. Lineage (NCBI taxonomy): Eukaryota > Metazoa > Chordata > Mammalia > Rodentia > Platacanthomyidae > Typhlomys > Typhlomys cinereus. The sequence continues at coordinate 2,280,743 of JALPQD010000364.1, read as the reverse complement.
TGAGAAAATACTTTATTTGCAAGCATGAGAATCTGAGCATGGATCCCCTGCAACTATGTAGAAGTTGATTATGGCAATGCGCAAGTGTCAATTCCAGCACTAGGAAGATGGGCACCAGCAGATCCCTGGAACTCATTAGTCCACTACCCTAGCTGAACGGATGAGCTCTCGAGGATCAGTGAGAGACCCTCAACCGAATAATGTGAGAGTGATCGAGGAAGACACCTGAATCACCTTCTGACCCACACACATGCAGAGTCCTCAGTGCTATGACCAATTTTGACCTGGGCACTGTGAAGAATGATTTGCCTTTCACTTTTCTTTGTTCCTCAACCCAGTTGATAACTTGCTAAGAAAATCAAATATACTACTAGTATTTATACAAGTTTAAATTTGACTCAATTTTGTGTAAGTTTTTTGGGTTTGTGGTTTTTTGTTTTGTTTTGTTGTTGTTTTGTTTTTGGTGTGCATGTGTGTAGAAAAGGGCACCTAAGTGAGTGTGTCTGTGGAGGTCCAAGGGCAACATCAGAAATCATCCTGTATTGCTCTATCTCCTTATTGCTTTGTTCTGGGGTTTCCCAGGATCCACTGTCTGTGCAAGAAATGCAGAGCATCATCTTTCTTCTCTGTGTTTTTAGATGGGGTCTGGGACAGAACTCAGGTCCTTTTGCTTATATGGAAAAGGCTTTAACCCTGAACCATCTCTCAAGACCCAATTTTGTGTAAAGTTTAATGACATACAATCGAAGTGGTCCAAATATTGTCATTGATCATATAGCTAAATCAAGAACTAAAGTTACTCCTAAGAAACCCAGGTCATGTCTCTTATGTGTATTATCTTTTTCCTGAGTGTCTTTCTGCCTTTAATGACTGTGTTTAAAATCTTTTCTTAATAAATTACAGGCCTATTTTATGCAGAATTACATATCTACTCAAGTGGGAGCTAAAAAAAAAACTGTAAAGAACTGTTTACATAAAGGCATACATCCTCAAAAATTATTCAGGTTATTCCTATTTAAAATCTTTCTGAAATGATACAATCATAAAAAAATTAAAAAGCTTAAAATGTTCATATTTAATATTGAAGAATTATTCTACTATAATATATAACATATATTAAATGCATATTTTAAGATGTACCTCATTAGTTTGCCTACATTTACACTTTTGATAAAATTTACATTGGACCTAGGCATCTGAACTCAGGACTTTCTGTTTGAGAGGCAGAGTCTTAACACCTAAGCCATCTCTCCAGCCCTGGGTTGAATTTAAATGTAATGGTTCAAAGCCTGTGAACACTGTAGTTAATTTACAACTTATAATGACATTTTCCTATGTCTTTATAAATAAAACATAAGTTGATTATCTCTTCTAAAATGTTTGAGACTAACAATGTTCTAAAATTTTTTGGAGTTTTTTATTTTTAAATATTTGCAGATTTTACCAATTAACTATACAAATTTGGAAGTACTCTAAAACCCAAAATATTTTAACCATCATACTGTTGCTCAAAAAGTTTCAGAATCTGAATTTCTGATTTTCAAAATACCATCTACTGTTTGCATGGTAATTTTTTGGAATGGAACTATTTTCCCTAATTTGAATAAGATTCAAAACTTAAGGGGGCTGAAGATGGTTCAATGGATAAAGTGCTTGCCATGAAAATAAAAGGTCTTGAGTTCAGATCCCCAGTTCTATAGGTATGGCAGTCCACTTGTACTTATACAGCCAGAGGGAAGATATTAGGAAACTCCAGAGCAAGTTGACTAGCCAAACTGCTTATAGGTGAGCTCTGGGTTTAGTTATAAACCCACCTTCAAGATGAAAGATGATTTTAATATCACCCTTAGGAGTGCGTGCAAACGTACACACATTCATTTGCATGCACAGCTGCGTACACACACACACACACACACACACACACACACACACACACTTCTTCCCAAATGCATGCAAATATGCATTCTCTTTCACACCCATACACACACATACTTGCATGCACAGCTGCACACACACCTTCCCAAATGCATGTGAATATGCATTCTCTCTCACATCCACCCACACACCTACACATATACATATGGAAACAATTTTAAATTTAAGTGTGTGCAGATTTCTATAAATAATGTAGCCTTGGTACTTTCATAAATACAATTCACCATTTCTTTAATTCCTTAATTAAAAAAAAAAATCACAGGCTGGAGAGATGGCTCAGGGTTTAAGACTCTGTTTCACCCTTGGCCCTCTACAGTACCCTCTGATACATACACACACACACACACACACACACGCGCGCGCGCGCATGCATTCATGCACATATATAATAAATTAATTTTTAAAAAATCACTTAGTACTTTTAGTCCCGGAAGGTAGAGTCTGGGAAACTCCAGAGCAAAACCAATAGGAAGTAGAAGCAATCCAGTGTGACTTCTGATGTCCCTCTTGGGCCTCCGCAGACACACACAATCCCTCTGATTCACACAGACACACATGCAAAAATAATAAGTACAACAAAACTCCACATACCTGAGTGCTCTTCCCATGGTCTCATAATTCATATCAGGTTTGTTTTTGTGCTTCCCCCACAGTTTAGACACTGCTTTGGAATCTACCAGTTTAAAAATGCCTTTTTCTCGTTGTGTCCACTTAATGTATTTAGGACAGGTAGCTTTATCCTGGAGCAGAGCCAGCAAAAATTCCCAAAGATAGATTGTGTTTCCTGCAACAAAACCAATTTATTTTTAAGGGACTAAATTTTCCTTTAAAGGAGAAAAAAAAAACAAAACAAAACAAAACAAAACAAAACAAAACACCACAACTATAAATCTCATAAGTTTCATCAATGTTTACACAAAAATTTTAAGATAGAATTTAGTTAATGTCAGTAATGTGGACATAATTTCTAGATCTAATGAAGGTCTTTATTAGTCCCATGTTGAGATATCAGAATAGAGGCAACCCTGTCAATTAAGTCTGTGATCACCCTTGGAGAAAACATTGCCTTTTTAACCATCACACAGAAGAAAAGATGGGTGAGTTCTATAAGACCTTTTAACAGTTTTCTCTGTGTATCAGAACCAGCAGATCAACCAAAATAATTTCCTTCAAGTTTGAGTAACAGGTATAAATATCCTAGAAACTTTGAAACAATGTAATAAGGAGTCTTTGGATGACTTCTTGCAAAAACATTGATGAATGCAAGAACTGATTATTTTGATAGTGAAAAGAAAAAAATTTCAAATTAATTTCATGGGCCTTTTCACTTAAATCACCAGCCTCCTTACTGAAATTTATAATGGCATCTGATAAACACTAGGCAGCAATAATTTCTATGTGAATATGTCAAGAAAACTGCAGGGCTAGGCATGATGGTATAGCATCCAGGAGGCAAAGGCAGGAGAATCAAGAGTTTGAGGTTGGGGCTGGAGAGATGGCTCAGGGGTTAAGCCTCTGCCTTGCAGGCAGAAGGTCCTGAGTTCGGATCCTAGACCCCATGTATAGACGCCGGGCAGAAGCGGTGGCAGCCTGCGTTTCCCGTCCTGGTAGGGCAGAACCTGTGAATCCCGGGGCAGAGTAAACAAGGAGGAGGTGGTGGTTCCCGAATTCGTTCGTGGTTCTACACCCACCCACACATACATACACATATCCGCACACACACACAGACAATTGAATAAATAATAGTTTAAAAAAAAAAAAAAAAAGAGTTTGAGGTCATGCCCGCTACAGAGGAAGACTAAGGACAGCCTGAATCGTATAAGACACAGTCTTGAACCAACCCTCCCCCCAAAACAAGGAAAAGAATCGAGAGACAGAAGGGGACAGGATTTGATCTGTAGCATTAGGAAATTACAGTAGTGCTTACCCTTCCCATCTTTATTTTTCTTCTTCACAGATATATTTGGAGTTGTGGCTGGGGAATCTGGTCGAGGTGGTTTTGCTTTTCTTCCTGAAACCAAAATAGCTCTGCATCAATACTTGCTCTCAGAATTGAAAGAAAATAAGCAATCCAGTTGTTCTGTCATTTTCCAAATTTCAAGTAACACAGTTTATAAGTGAGTCATATGAAATGGACCTGAGTTTGAATGGTGGAAATGGTGGTAGGGCAAAAGCACAGGAAATCCAGGGCAAAGCAGTAAGAAGACAGACAATCCAGGATGATTTCCCATGTAACTTTTGGTCTCCTCAGGCACATATATTTAAAGTGCCCTCTTGTATACACACACACACACACACACACACACACACACACGCACGCACACATGCAAACAAAAAGTCCTTTACTAAGTCAATTAACAGGAAAGAAACCTTATGGTTATCTAACATTCCTCACATTTTAATATGTGATCAATTACCCTAAAAGCTACTACTTATCTAGAACCACAGCATGACAGCACTTTTATTCCTAGGGTTTTTCTGTTTGTATTGTTTTTTCAACAGGATCTCTGACCTTGGGCTTGTGGAAATCCTCTTGCTTCAGCTTCTTAAGTGCTGGGATTATAAGCAACTGCATCACCCTCTAATTTCCTTACAATTGTTTTATATAACAATTCTGTATTTCAAAAGGCAGGATAAACCCACATTTTGTTACTCTATCTTGACTAGAAAAGGAACTCTCACCTTGTCATTTTTCAGTTTTGTTCAGCATGTTAATTGCTAACCATGCCATTATTTGACAACATTTTTATTGTACTTCTATTTGAAAATCTTATTAATTCTGGCTCTTAGAAGCTATACCTAGTTTTCTGCTATTTGCTTCTCATTCAGACTTACTTTTGTACTATTATACTATAAAAACAAAACAAAACAAAGAGAGTTCACTTCAACAGTCTTTTCTGAGAAAATTCTGTATAACCCAACAAAGCAATTTTCTGAGAGCCTAAGGTCATTTTATATGAATTGGATAAGAATCCCCCAAGTTAGTGATTAAAGTTTAAAGTCTCATCCTAAACTTAATTATGGCAGACCAAGTATACAAATTCTCAAAGGAAGAATTTCTCCACTTGTGTTGAATTGACAAATACGTGCTTCACAGAACCCAGTTATATGCTCAGAACTCTTAATACTTTTGGATCTCAAATACAGCATAGGCCAAAGCATCTGCTTCCACATGGGCAACAAAACCAAGCTACTTTGCCTGGCTTCTTGACACTTTCAGAGCTTCTTACTCTTGGAATTTCTCTTTCATATGAACTAGAGTTATTAGAAATTGGATATGCCGATAAACTCAAAATATCAAGCAAGTAAAAGGACAACCAATACAATGAAATGGAAAGGCTATCAAACTTTAGAATTTAAGTTGGTCCCAATTTGTAAAAAAAAGTTTAAATTCTCTAAACATATTCCACTATTTTCCTTTAATTACCTATTGATTTCCAACTGCCTTAAAATGTTCATCTGGAATTCTATAATAGAATTACTGGCAGATTGGTGACTTTCAAATTAAAGCCAGCTTAAGTGTTCAGCTGGGCATGATGGTACAGATCTATAATCCCAGCATTTGTGATATAAAGGCAGAAAGACTGTTGCAGTTCGCCTGCATGGCTGTTGATAAATGATAATCAAATGGCTTAAGGGAGCACGGGATTTATTCTCTCTACGATTACTGATTCTTAGTCTAGCTTGACAGGAGAGCATGCAACAACACCAGGGCCGAGGGAATTGACCACACCATCACCACATAATGGCTGAGAAATGGACAACCCTTACTTGCCAGACCAGCATGTCTGGCCAAGTATACAGAAGGATGCCGACTTTCTCAACCAGCTCTCCGTGATTTATTCCAGGGCCTAATTCCACCCACCATAGGCTGGGCCTTCCCCGTCAGCTAGACAATCTCTTGCAGGTTTGTCACACAAGCCTAATGCAAGACTTTGATTCTCGGGTATCCCATGTAAAGGTAGGAGGCAAGAATGGCTACCAACCATACTATAATAATAAATAAAATATTTCATTAAAATGTTTGTTTAATACGTCAATTTTTGTGCTCTCATTTTTTCCTACATGTCTTAATTGATGCAGAAATACCTTTAATAATAATCATTCTTGGACTCCGCATCAAGACTTGCCTGAACAAGTTAAACACTCACCTTTCTTTCTTTTAGGCTGCTCTGGTGAGGAGGCTCCGGGTGAGTCTGCATATGTCTCTTGCACTTGCTGAGTTTCCACCACTTCAGGAATCCCGTCTAATGTGACGGACACATGGGTGATTGGAGCAGCAATGTCATCTTCAGAACTAAATATATTATTATCTAATGGAAATAAAAATCAAATATTTTAATCAATTATGTACTATAAACCAAAATAATGTCACAAAATAATTTCTTCTATGATGAAAGATGAAAGCAGAAATGAAAGACTTAAAATATTTTATTTCTTCTGTCCTGAGGATCCTAAATCAGTCCAGGTTTGCAGGACTATATGACTTTCCACCACTAGCCCATCATCTCTCATCTTCCGAAACTACATTATTTCTCTACACGAATGCTCTATATTTATACCCTGGATATAAGAAAGGGGAATTAAAGAAAAATATCTCCATATAACGAATGAGGAAAAACCAAAGAAAAAACTCTACAGCATGTCTTTCAAAGTTTACACAATCTACCTTTCCCATCTCGTTTCCCATGCACAATGAAGCTCAGCACTTTATAAAAATGCTGTTCTCTCAAAGAGTCCTTCTTTCTTACAAGTTTGTATGTGTGGCTGGGTCCATTCTCTCCAATCTGAATGCCTGTTCCTGTCTCTTCCCTCTGTTTAAAGCTTGTCATTCAGAGCACAGGTTCAAAGGTTCCCGTCACTGCTTCCAGAACACTCTGTCTGCTATCACTCCCATGGCCTTTATTTTTGGCTTTTATAAGATTCTTCATATTAAGTGATTTCAAGATTAAACACGAAATTGAGGAAAGAAGCAGTATTCATTTTGTATCATGTCACTGCTCAATATACTGCCCTGCAGTTAGCAAATATTTAGCAAATATCTTGGATTTAGTAAGTATTTTTCTGTTTGAGTTCTTCTTGTCAAAAAAGTCCCAAAGAGAACATGGATTTTAAAACAGGGAATATGGCAGGATTATATGACTTTCTACCTCTAGACTATCATCTCTTCATGCCTCGGGTATCTTCTGAAACCACATTATTTCCCTACACGAATGCTCTGTATTTATACCCTGGATATAAGAAAGGAAAATTAGAGAAAGATATCTCCATATAATGAGATCAGCCATGCCCTGCATCTGCCTGCTTGCTCTTTTATGAATTTCATGCAATGTTTGGTGAAATGGGTTTCTGCTTATCAATACTGTTGCCTGTAATGATGACTAAATTATACTAGTCAGAGTTTAAGTATCAATGAGGTTATTTAAAAGAGAAGATTTTGCAAATTTACTGTTCAATAAAAACATTTTTTCTAAAAAAAAACAAAAACAAAAAACTTCATTCCTCAAATTGTAAATTGTTAAAATACAACATCTGTACCTTAAAATGTGGTTGGGACCCCAAAAATATAAAACCTAGCTCTTCTGTTCTCCTGACAAGAATAACTGCAAAGTACAGAAACACTCGCAATAGTGACACTCACTTATTCGTTTTTCATCCAGTATAGAGCCTGGGGAAGTCCATGTTGAGGAGCGCCTCAGCCGCCTCGATGGTCTCAATCGTTTCATCCCCATTATGACAAGATGCTTCAACTATGACACATTCAAATAAAAGGAGTATTAGCTACAACCTGTTTGTTGCTCCGAAATTCACGTACTGCTGACCTCTTAACAAGGATATTTCACTTAATACTGAGCTTATTATATGCATATAAACTATAAGATATAGAATTTTCACCAACATATCAAATAATACTGAATCTAATCTAATGAATGAATGCCTATCTTTTGGCAGAGGGAATGGGAAAAGGCCTGCAAGGTTTCACACACTGTAACCCAAGTTGGCAATCCTCCTTCCTTTCCCACACTGTCATTCCAAGATCTTCCACTCAACCCTAATACCCAACTACTTTCCTTATTTTCTTTAAGATCGTGTCTTACTATGTACTCCATAGCTGTTCCCAAATTCGCTGTGTAGACTTGGCTGGCCTTGAAGGTGTGGCACTCCTCTTGCCCCTGCCTGCTGAGTGATGGGATCATATGTGTAGCCATGCCCTGCATCTGCTTGCTGTTCTATTAAAAATTTTGTATGAGCTAGGAATAAAGCTTGGTGGTGGAATGCTTCCAGAGCATGTCTAAAACCCTGGGTTCAATTAGCGGTATTGCAAAAAACAAAATGCTGTTAACAAACATTTGCAAGATGCTAGAGGTACAGGGGTAAAGCTCATACTTCACAGGAAAATACTAATCTCTTCTTTGATATTCCATCTTCCAGAAAAAGGAAGGATTAAAAAAAAAAAAAAAAGAAAAAGGAAGGATAGGTGTCAAAGTACAAAAACCCTGGGAAGACAAAAAATAAGCCATCGTGTCACTAAACCAATGGCACTAGCAAATGATTTTGTTTCTCTAGACCTCATGCTACATAATCACCAAGTTGATATTCTTGGGTAGTTTTCATCTCTAAAACTAATGCAAATACTCTTAATTCATTGACGAGAACATGGGTCTCATCTCTTAATCTTTTATTTTCTTGTGAATTACCACAATTTCCAAGACAGTTTAAGCACAGTCACATTGTTGTGGTCTGTAATGGTTATACTGTTAACTTGACACTTGGGAGGTGGGCCTCTGAGCACTTCTAAAATTACCTAGACTTAACTAGCATTATCTACTTAAGGAAGGCCTCTGAACAAGTCTGTAGGAGACTACCTTAATTTGGGTAGGTGGGAAGATCTGTCCATTGGGGGCGGCACCATTCCCCAGGCAGGTGGTGTGTATGAAAATGGCTGACATACATTGGTTCTTCTCTGCTCTGTGCTTGACTTTATTCAATGTGTCTCCTTGGCTCCTGCCGGCATGCTTCTCCAGCTATGATGGACTATAGCCTGAAATTGTGGGCTGAATAAATCCCTTGTTGCCATAAGTGGTTTGGGTCAGGTAATTATATTTCAACAGCCAGTATGACACTGAAACAGTCTAAAACTCCTTTGGCAATTATAAGATTCTGGCACTTTGGTCTTTCTTGGAGGGGAGAAGGGCTGGGGCAGGTGCTGTGATTTTTTTGAAAGAAAATCTCATGTAATCCACACTAGCATGAAACTCATTATGTGGCTAGGACTTAAAAAAAAACTAACATCAACACCTTTTTCTCAAATGAAAACTCAGAACTCTAAAGTAGTAACGGATAAATGGCATTTTTTCAGTATGCATTTTATTGATTCAAATATCAAACTTGATACGAGGGAAATAATTAAAGACCTGCAATCAGTGAATCTGAGGCCGGCACACAGGAGGAAGTTCACTAGTGGTACTGCAAACTTTGTTAAAAGTCTGTGGCTGGGGAATTCCCAGGTCCTGGAGGGGATGGGGTAGAAATACTGATGTTTAGATATGATGTGTCTGGATCCTATCTTCGAAATGTTTACCAGTTGGAAAAGCTTCTTTTCGCAAGTATGTCAGTAATTATAGCTACTCATAATTGCTCTAAGTGCTCAAAATAAGTTACTATTGAATGTTCAACTCAAAATGAGATCTTTCTAGCCCTTTCCAAGATTCAAGGGACATCTTGGCAAAAAGAGGGTAAGAGCCAAAGGAGAGGAGTAGGCTGCTGTAGAATGCTGTCTTCCCAGCAGATGCAATTACGCCACCACACAAGATTGGACCCATTGACATCCCCTCATGGTGGGCAGGGGCTCCCAAAATCCCTCCCTTTCCTGAAGATTTAGCAGCTAATTGTTGCTGGGGAAGGAAGAGACATTTTCTTCAGTGGTGTAGCAACTGGTAAGTTACCCATGCTCCTGCAAATAACTTCTCACCCATGTTCCTGTAAGTGACCCCAAACAAACTGATTGGTTCACCCCCCCCAAAAAAAATTCATGTGTGTCTGTCCATCCATGTCTATTAGAAGGTACTCTCTACCTGTGGAGTCCAAGAGTGACATCAGGAATCATTCTGGACTAGCTCTACTTCCTTTTTGCTTTGCTCCATTTTCCAATGATGTCATTTCTGCCCAGTGTTTTTATGTAGGATCTGGAATCCGAACTCAGTTCTTTTACTTGTGAGGCAAAGGCTTAACCCACGAGCCATCTCTCCAGTCCCGCACCCCAAAATTAAAGCAGAAGGGAGACTAGTTAGAAAGGGGATCAGAGAGAGTGCTAAGAGGGTAAAAAAGAGAGTCTTAGCATGACCAGAGAGTCTTAGACACATGTGTGAAAATTTCACAATGAAACCCATTGCTATATAACCAATATATGCCGATAAAAAACTTTTAAAAGCACAGAAAGATATCTTTATAGCTTTAATTATATATAAGGCTCAAATCTCATATAGTCATTAAGTCTTCACGTTATTGTAAGTTTCAAGCATACCTAAAGTTGGGAAGCACAGTAAAATGAAGCCATATGGTCCTCCACAGCTTCAAGCATAAGCAACAAATGGTTACCTATCACTGGCACATTGCCACTAACTACCCCAGGTCCTCACCCTCCACAGAAAACTACTGCAAAAGAATTCAAGACTCCCATTTCATTTGTCTGTTTGTTTGTTTGGGTGGGGGGTAGGCACTTTTTTGTTGTTGTTTTGCTTTGTTTTTCAATTTGTGTGTGTGTGTGTGTGTGTGTGTGTGTGTGTGTGTGTGTGTATCAGAGGGAACTGTGTCTTCCTGTGGAGGGCCAAGGGTGACTTCAGGAATCACCCTGGATTGCTTCTACCTCCTTCTTGCTTTGCTCTAGGATTTCCCAGACTCTGCCCATCAGGGCCAGAAGTGCAGGCCTCCTCCATTTCTGGTTTGCGTTTTTAAGTGGGACCTGGGATCTGAACTCAGGATATTCTGCTTGTGAAACAGTCTTAACCCCTGAGCCATCTCTCCAGTGCTAGTTTGTTTATAAATACAGGATCTTCTGTAGCCTAGTCTGGTTCTAAATTTACTATACAATGGAAGCGGCCTTGAACTCTTAATACTTCTGTCTCTGCCTCCCGAGTATTAGGATTAGAGGCCTATGCTACCATTCCTGGTTCATGTTTTCTCTCTATATATTTTAGTGTATTTGTCTAAAGACAAGGAATGTAACTCAATGGTATTATCATAGACTAGCAACATTAAATAAATAAACATTTGTGTTCCTTGAAATGCCTAAACTAGGGCTAAAGATTTAACAGAGCAATGAAGAATTTGCCTCACACAAGACCCTAGAGTCCTTTCTCAGAATCAGACACACTACTACCATCTGAAAAATCCATGACTTATACAGATGATGTCATTAAAGAGAAAATTAAGTTAAACAAGATCACTAGGGTAGGCTCTAAATCAGTATCTCTTGTATCTCACTGAATTTATGTGTAGACATGTACTGTAAGTGGGAAGACTACATGAAGACAGCCACAAGCATGAGAAAGAATGAACAAAACCTGCTGGCACGGTGGAAGTTTAACTTCCAGAGCTGTGCAAAATTTCATCATCAGAGGTCTGTTATGGCAACCCTACCAAGACAACATTGCTCCACCTTCGTCTTCTCTGACCATCGCCCCTTTCTCAAAAGCAGAGTGCTGCCCTCCCCACTGTGCAGTAAAGGCTACAAATATCATCCTTTCTACTTGCATTAAGGAAGATGGGGGTGAACAAAGGCTTGCATGCCAAGAACAGAAAGCAAGGAGGGAGCAGTGCACAGCAAACGATCTGGTTTTGAACATGGGGTTTGCTTTCAGGAGCCTCTTGTGACTTTTTTTAAGGAGCCTCTCTATATCTCGTCATCTGTTGTCTTCAAGTCTAAGTTCAAAAGAACGACAATTCCCTTTCCTAAAGATCTTACGACCTATTGCTAGTTTTAATTTCCTCACTGGGAATCAGTGTCTTTTCCGGAGAATAAAGCCAAGAACAAGCACTTCTTCCAGAGACTTGAAATTTCATCAGAATACACTGCAAAACCTGGCAAGTTACACAACAACACATGACAGTGGCGATCATTCTGCTTTGCAAATCATGTCCATGAGAGCCAGCAATGAACAGAAGGTTCTAACATGACTAATTCAGCTCCCTGATGATGAGGGAGAAGTCTAGAGCCACTGAAAAACTTCCATTAGTCTGTCAACAACAACACCAGCAACAACAACAAACTGTGAATATCGAAGTAGGGGTGGATCTTAATAATAAGAGTGGTTACTGAGCACGCACTGAGCAACCCTATCCACAGTAAATATATAAAAAATACTTCACTTAAAAAAAAAAAAAAAAAAAAAAAACAGGGCTGGAGAGATGCCCCGAGGGTTAAACCTCTGCCTCAAAAGCTGAAGGCCCTGAGTTCAGATCTCAGGTCCTACATAAAAACACCAGGTGAAAACAGTGGTGGCTTACACTTCTGGCCCTGGAATGCAGAACCTAGGAAACTCTACAGCAAATAGGAAATAGAAGTAATCCAGGGTGATTCCCAAAGTCACCCTTGGGCCTCCACAGGCACACAGAGGGCCATCTGATACACACACACAGAAATTAAAAAAATAAATAAATAAACCACAAAAATGTGCCAGCCAAATTGATCGCCACTGTCATGTGTTGTTGTGTAACTTGCCAGGTTTTGCAGTGTATTCTGATGAAATTTCAAGAAATTTGTATCAGTGGAAGTTCTGCCATTCAATGTAAGTTTGAGTATAGGCAAGTTATTCAATTTAACCTCTCTAAGTCCAGGTTTATTAGCATGAGAACTGCATGACAAACATTTTTACAAATAGTATGGTTTAAAGAAATAATGCTTCATTTGCAATACTTTTTAATTTTATTTTATATTTGTGTGTGTGTGTGTGTGTGTGTATCAGAAGGTATTGTGTGTCCCTTGCAGGACCAAGGGTAACTTCAGGAATTATAATCTTGGATTTCTTCTACTTTTTTGTTTTCCCTCTGGGATTTCCCAGGCTTCGTCCGCCAGGGCCAGAAGTACAAGCAGCCGCTATTTCTGCCTGACATTTTTACATGGGACCTGGGATCTGAACTCAGGATTTTCTGCTTGTAAGGCAGAGTCTTAACCCCTGAGCCATCTCTCCAGCTCTCATTTGCAGTTCTTTTGTCAGTAACGTGCCTTACTGTGTTGGGGGGGTGACTCTGGCTAAAGCACTGTAGTGGAAGCATTTTGGATCCTGAGATCCTCCAGGTGACTGTGATGGCCTATCTGTAATTTGAACCTTGGAAGTCAGAGACAGAATCCCCAGGATCTAGGTTTGAATATAAGCACTGTCTCAAAAAGGAGAAAGAGTAATCAAGGATGATTCTTGATATCAACCATGGATCTGTACACACATATACCCTCACACACAAGTGAATACACATATATACATGCACCCCCACATATATATGAAAATAAAAAAAGAAAAAATGTGTGTTATCTCAATCCTAAAAAATGAAATTTAAAAAGTAGCATACAACTAAGCATACCATATCAGGATTATGAGAGACAAGTAAAGACAAAAGGATGGTTTACACACTGGAAAGTCCAAGTAGTAGTGGTAAAATGACACGGGACAATAGGAATTGGATCCCAGATAAAAAGAAACAACACTGTGAAAATGGTGAATTGTAGGTAGGATTTAGATTTAGTTAATAATATTGTAACCAGGACTGGGCTGGAGGAATGGCTCAATCATTAAAGCAGTTGCCAGTACAACAAGCAAAAGGAGTGTGGGTCTACAGATCCCATATGAAAATGCTGAGTATGAGGTCTAGCCTGTGATTCCAACCTGGAAGGCAGACCATGGGAATCCCTACAGCAAACTGGCTAGCCCTGTAAGTAAGCTCTGGGTTTAGAGACCAAACCTTAAAATGATAAGGTGAAAAAGGGGGTCAAGGATGATTGCACATGCATGCATACTCACAGGCATGTACACCTGCACACCCACAAGCAAACATGCATACACATGCATGTGGGCTGGAGAGATGACTAGGGGTTAAGCCTCTGCTTCTCACACATTCATGTACCTCATATGTATAAACTAATGAAAATGAAAAAACCTCAATGTTCCTTTCTGTTTTTAATAAAACACGTACTTCTTTCATAAGGTATCATCAGGGCAATCAAAACGAGGAATATAAAGGAAACATTTTTCCTGTTTTTGTAATTTTTTTGCCATTCTTAAGACAATTTAAAAATTAAAAAACTTTAAAATCATCCAAGGACTTATGACATAGCAATCATTAATTAACTGTTTTAAAAAACTTTAAAATCATCCAAGGACTTATGACATAGCAATCATTAATTAACTGTCCAAGGACTTATGACATAGCAATCATTAATTAACTTTACCATCATTCTATTTACTAGTACAGATAACTGAAACTTTATTCAACTCCGAATCAACCTTCTGTCTCTTCCTTCAATTAGAGTTGGATCCTATCATGAGTTTTAAAGACACTATTCCCAGTTTTTCCAAGCGCATATACACCAGAAACTCAATCTCCTTTCTAGTTACTTTCATTTGTTTGCCCTTGCCATACACGAGATTCTAATACCATCCACAAGCATTTACACCCCAGCTTTTGAGGAACTATGACAAACCTTTCAGTCCAATTTCAAGCCCTTCGGCTCTAAGTCTATGTCAAAATATTATCCTATTATTATTCATCATCTTTTCATTTCACACTGTCTATATTTGGCTCTTTTCATTTACTTTTCTGTTTGGGTGTTTGAGATAAGCAAGGCTTAGACTCAACACAGAGCCAAGGCTGGCCTTCAATTCCTCATCCTCCTGCCTCTACTTCTCCAGTGCTGGGATTACAAGCTTGTGCCACAATTATGGTGTGTATTTGTGCCTTTTTATGTTGGCTATAAAGTTTTAGAAAGATTAAGAACACTAATCTAGTGTGTGTTTGTACAAGGATACACTTGAGTATGTGTGTCTGTAGAGACCCAAGGGTGACAACCAGAATCATCCTTGATTACTTCTATATATTGCTTTCCCCTGCATTTCTCAGGCTTTGCTTTCCAGGGCCAGAAGTGAAGACTTCTGCCAATTTTACCTGGCATTTTTACATGGGAACTGGGACTCAAACTCAGGTCCTTTTGCTTATGAGGCAAAGACTTTAACCCCTAAGCCAGTTTTCCAGTCCCAGGAACACATACTTGCTTCCATCTCAAATATCCCCAACGTTTGTGGCTAAAACACATGCATATAAACATACAAAGCCATGAAGCACATAACAATTTATAAAACCAATGAAAATACTGCTGCCACCTCACATGTACAGTCTCTTCTTCAGGTTTGAATGCTTGCTCCTTCTGACTGAACCTGAACATAAGTCTTTCCATGCTGTTCTGAGGAATACAGAGAGAGGTGCATGAAAAAAGTACTCAGTGCGACCCTGATGAGTTAGTTTCATTTTTCTGACTTGCCTTTTGTCATGTCCATTTCAGGATATTTAGAGGGGGAAAAAAAAACAGAGGTGAAACAGGGCAAATGACAGACAACGTGGTCACTCGAAAACGTTAGGGACTTTCTATGCCTCCGAAACCTCAGGTGTAGGCTCTGCCTGACACTGTGCCAAATGCAGGGGAAGTCTCGCACCTGTGAGGGTGATGTCGTCGTCATCATCGTCTATGATTTCTTCTTCAGCCACGTCCAGGGAGCTCTCCGTGATCATGTCATTAGGCTCCTCCACACAGGCGAGGCCGGCGTAACTGTTGAGAATATCAGCACCAGGAACATGTTCCACAATCACAGCCGGGAACACAGCCGGATCACCAAGCTAGGGGAAGGAGGGGTCACGTGAGCCCAGTTCTGCTTACACGGATACACTCCAAAAACATTCACGCTTTATTTTTATTCATTCGTTTGTTTGTTTGTTTCCTTTGCAGTGTGTGGGTCTATGCTAGGACCTAAAGACTGCCAGGCAGCAGCTTCCCCAACCCAGCTTTATATGGCCTCGAGCACTTTATCTCTGCCTGGTCACCAACTTAATTTTGATTTTTTTCTTTCTGGAGTTGGTGTGTGTTTATGGATCTTAGTTTCTGGAGACAGATCTCATTACATAGTCCACACTGACAGTGAACTCACGATTCACCTAAAATATTTGTCACCACACTTGGCTTTGTCACTTGTATTTTGACCATCCTTCTAGACTACAATGACTAAGGAACAGTAACACTCAAATTTTCACTCTTAATCTTGGCTTCATGTATTGCATGCTGGCCTTGGATCTGCCACACAGCCGAGGGTGACCTGAAACTTCTGCATGTTCCGCCATGGCCCAGTTCTTATCCTTAATAATCAAGTTTTCATTGGTTAATTCTGGAAAACTACATTTTTAAATAATATTCGGAAAGCCAGTGAAAGATTAATGCCTGAGCATAAAACAAACAGTAGAAAGAGTGGAAAACAATGAAATGTATATTTAAAAAGAATTTCACTAAAACCTTCACAGGAAAAAAAAATCCGAATTAAAAAAAAAAGTCAGCCCGCATGGCTGTTGATAAGTGACGATCAAACAGCTTAAGGGAACAAGGGGTTTATTCTCTTACAATTCCTGGTTACAGTTCTCAGTCCAGCTTTACAGGAGAGCATGCACCAACACCAGGGAACTGGCCACACCATCACATAATGGCTGAGAGACAGAAAATCCTTACTTGCCAGACCAGCATGTCTGGCCAAGTGTACAGAAGGATGCCTATTTCCTCAACCAGCTATCTGTATTTTATTCACCTGTTCAGGGCCTAATTCCACCCACCATAGGCTGGACACTACACAACTTTATTCAAATTTCCTCAATCATCACAAAAAATTGGAAAAAATATCAAAGGCTGATTCAGGACCCAGTATGTAACATAAACACAAAGACAGACAGTAAAGAAAATACATTAAATGTCCAAAGCAAAGATTAAGAATTTAACCCAGCACCCAGAAGAAGGACCACCCCAAGGCCAGGGTCTACCAAGTAAGCTGCGGGCCAGCCAGGGCTACACAAAGAACCCGTCTCAAAACCCAACGGAAGAAATAAAACAACCAAAATAAAGGCAGAGAAAGACAAACTGATTCTCAATCTCTTAAATGAATTAGTAAAATTCCATCTGTTGAATTTTTAAGAGTTGAAAACTACGTAAAATATTAACATTCGTTTGTCTCAGTTTGCTTGGGCTGCCATCAACAGCAGAAATGCACTGTCCTATGATTCCGGAGAAGTCTGAAGTCAAAATTTTGGTATGACTGGTTCCTTTCATAGGTCTGCTCTGTGCCTCTCCCCCGCCCCCCACCGGTGGACAGCCATTTCCACATCACGTGGCAATCTTTCTGCATGGTTAGTGTGTGAACACTTTTCAAAGAATAACCCTATGAATCCTAAGTAATCATATCTGCAATGCCTATTTCTAAACAAGATCCCATTCTGAGGTAATAAGAGTTTGGACTTTAATATTTGAAGAGGGACTGAGGAGATGGCTCAGTGGTAAAATGCTTATCGTTCACACATAAGGACCTGAGTTTGGATTCCCAGCACCCACATACAAGCAGAGTGTGGTAACATGTGCCTGTAACTCCAGCACTGGTGGAGACCAAAGATAGGCAAATCCCAAACCTTGCTGGCCAGCCAAGTTCAGTGAAAAGAAGTCTCCAAAAAAAAAAAAAAAAAAATGGAGACTTCTGCATGTGTGCATGCGCACGCACCTGGACACAAACTGTACATGTATACGTAACACACATATACTTCACATACACAAAATTATAATTTATGAAGACTGGAGAGATGGCTCTGGGGATAAGACTGCCTCGCAAGCAAAAGGTCCTGATCCTACATAAAAAACACCAAGTGAGGACTGGAGAGATAGCTCAAGGTTTAAGACTCTGTCTTGTAAGCAGAAAGTCCTGAGTTCAGATTCCAGGTCCCATGTAAAAATGCCAAGCAGAAACGGTGGCAGCCTGTACTTACAGCCCTAGTGGACAGAATCTAGGAAATCCCAAAGCAAAGCAAAGAGGAGGCAGAAGCAATCCAGGGTGATTCCCAAAGTCACCCTTGGGCCTCCACAGGCACACCAGTGCCCTCTGACACACAGACACACATGCACACAAAAAAATTACAATTTTATTGTGATTTTTAAAATGAGACCAGGCCTTATTTTTCAAGTTTCTTTGCTAAAGACTATCAAACTTTATTAAGTTCTGGTGGATTTTTTTTGGGGGGGGGGTTGTTTTGTTTTTTGTTTTTGTCTATATCATTTTAACTAACTCCTTTCGAAGATTTTTAACAAGCTTGACCAAAGCAAGGCACATGCTGCGTCTCTGAAGTATCAGATACCAGGAGACCAAGACAGTGAATCGTTCAACTCTGGGAGTATGAATTCAGCCTATATACGATGCCAACTCAAGAAAAATAAACTTTAAGAAATTCAATTTACTCATAAAATAATGGTATAGCTAATTAAGGCCTGTTGTTTCCTTTTTAAGCTTTCTACTTCACTCATTAATTTATTAGGAAAGGGGGGGCAGTAGGAGGGACCCATCCAGGCCTTGGCATGCTAGGCAAGTACTCTAGCCACGCTGTATCTAAAGTCCTGTTATTTTCTTTTAGGAGACAAAGTACAGCATTGTTTTCTATTGTATCTTAACAAAAATACTAAATTCCACTACTTTCAAATAAAGGTTATCCTTAGTTTTGTAACAAGTTTGAGGCTATTCTGGGCTACGTGAGACCCTATTACAAAAATGAAAAAAGAGAAGACTCTTCACACATGCTGAAATGTCTCCTGCTGAATAATTAGATTAGGTATCTTCTTTTTTAACCCATTCTTGCCACTGGCAGTCTGGGGATCCAGCTCAGGGCATCACACAAGCTCAGAAAACCCTATTACTGATCAACTTCCGGGTTCTCTCTCAGCAAAAGGACTTCACTGAGTTTTAATAGTACTTAACCATGTCTGCATACTAGGAAACCATTACAAATATAATTTGCATGCCCTGCGCAATGTCCAGTGCACTGTTGCCCTCATAAAGTCTAGCATCTGTTAAGGGCACCGAGACCCCTGGAGGCAAGGGATTGACAGCCATAGTAGTGATCTTATGCTTAAGGGGAACAAGAGAAAGGGCTTATGGAAATGCCACTGGGTCCTTATATGTCATCGGAGAGGAGGACCCAATGGAGAGTTAGGCGTATACAATAAAGGACTCTCTGGGAATTGGGGGGGGAGGCACTGGGGGAAGGGGAGGGGGAGGAGGGAGGAGGAGGGAACTGGTAAAAAATTTTAAAATGTATAATTAAATTTTTAATAAAAAAAAAAACAAATATAAGATGTATATCAAATAAGTTAAGAGTATCTGAGTGTGGCCAGGGCCTATTCACAAACTTTTCAAGTGAGTCCCATTTGTACCAAGAGACTAGACCAACTGATCCAAAGATTGTGCTGCCCAAGTTGCCTCAGCGCTAAGGACAATGGCCCATATCTGAAAGGCTAGTGATCCAAACGGAGAGATTATGAAGCCTCTTGCTGTTTGGCACTTGCAGATTACTTTCGGTTTTGCTTGTGGAGTCAGAGTAAATCACAGACCTTGGGACTACAGAGTAGAGATTTCCTGGAAGTAAAATCTATCAAAGACCACTTTTTTTTTTTAATTCAATTGTGTGTGTGTGTGTGTCTCTGTGTGTGTAGAACCATGGACGAATTGGGGAACCACCATGGACAGCCTCCACCTCC
Organism: Typhlomys cinereus; assembly: GCA_023101885.1. Taxonomy (NCBI): domain Eukaryota; kingdom Metazoa; phylum Chordata; class Mammalia; order Rodentia; family Platacanthomyidae; genus Typhlomys; species Typhlomys cinereus. The sequence goes on along the minus strand of JALPQD010000364.1, from coordinate 2,260,996 downwards.
TCCTTGTTTACTCTACCCCGGGATTCACAGGCTCCGCCCCACCAGGACCAGAAACGCAGGCCCCCGCCCTTCCACTCAGCGACTATATGTGGGGTCTAGGATGCGAACTCAGAACTCAGAACCTTCCGCCTGCAAGGCAGAGGCTTAACCCCTGAGCCACCTCTCCAGTCCCCGAAAGACCACTTTTTAAGCAACAGCTTCTTAAAGACAACTTTCCTATAGTGACAAAAATGAACTTCATCTATTTTTTAATTTTAATTGAACAGCTGGAAGGTGGGAATAAATGTATTCGTTACAGGTAAAGCCTGGGACATGTATTAAAAGCAACATTTCAGCCAACATTTTAGCAACAAGAGTAAAAATTAAACTGATTTTAGGACATCAGAAGTTCCCCAAATTTCTACTGTCCCTTCCAGAGTCCCTTTGCTGCGGTTTGATCACACATGCTCTGTGGCAATGCCATGAAGTTAAAAAGAGAGTAACTAAGGAAACGTACAAGATGCTGCTTCTAACCACACTTGTTTGTTCCCTCACTGTTGCACCTGAGATCCTAGGTGGCTGTTTAGAAAGCTTACAGGTCAGGGGCTAGAGAGGTGGCTCAGGGGTTAAGCCTCTGCCTTGCACGTGGAAGGCCCTGAGTTCGGATCCTAGACCCCACGTATAGACGCCGGGCAGAAGAGGGGGCGGCCTGTGTTTCTGGTCCTGGTAGGGCGGAGCGTGTGAATCCCGGGGCAGAGTAAACAAGGAGGAGGTGGAGGCGTCCATGGTGGTTCCCGAATTCGTCCGTGGTACTACCACCCGCACACACGCATACACGCACTAATTGAATAAAAAAATGTAAAAAAAAAAAAAAAAAGCTACAGGTTATTATTACAACTCTATTAGGTCCATCAGTACGTTTTCAGATATGAAAAAGCTCAAGACTCTCACAAAGCCTGTTTGCCAAGTTTCTCCAGCAGCAGTACTTGGTCTGTTATGAGATTGGGAAACATCCTGCAGAGGTCCTTTGTAAAACGGCCTTCCTTGGAATCAGCCATTGTGCTGCAGCACAAAGCAGACGACACACCCAGCCTTTCCTCCACACAGAGCCTCCTCTTGGAAGCAAATGACAGGAGTGCCAGCTCAGGGAGCCCAAGACGCGCCTGCCCATCAAGTCTTGAAAGGCTCTTTGATGCTAAAGCTTCCCAGTAAACACGCAAACAGAACAGGGCACCTACTATGAAAACACACCATGCACACAAATGCCTATGCCTGGCCTTCAGCCAATGGAGACACAGTCTGGAGGACATCTGCTCTAGCAAGGACTTCCTTCACCCAAACACAAAGCCAGAACCTTAACATACTACTCCATTGCAGCATGCTCCAGCGGCATCTGTCACGCGCAGATCACACCACACACACACAGGATACACACAGGGCAACAGTAAGTTCATCAGCTCTGGACAAAGGCTGGATTCATCGTGCTTGGGGCTTCTGAACACATTCAGGCAAGTTATAGGCCTCTCCAAGCTGCATTTTATTTATACATCTGTTTAAAAAAATTTAACATCTCCAAAAACTTAAGAATTAAATAATATGAAACAAAAGTCAGAAAACATACGATGACCAAAATCTTCCAATATTTATCTAAATGGAAATAAACAAAAACCAAAACACAACAGCTGGTTTTCTCTCATTGTTTTGTGACTAGGAACACGGGATAGAACTTAGGGCCTCATAAAAGCACTCTACCCCTGAAATGTTCTTCTAAGCCTAAAAAGTAAACGTGTGTGAGTGTGTGTGTATGTGTGTGTGGGGGTGTGGGTGTGTGTGTGCGTGCGCGCATACAGAGTATATACACATGTGTTTGTTTGTGACAGGGTCTACTTACAGGATCAGGCTGTCCTGGAACTTACCAAGTAATCCAACTCAAGGCTAACTCTGTATCAATCCTCCTGCCTCCACCTCTCAAGTGCTGAGATTATGGGCATGCACAGGTAAAATAAACCATCTTTTCCTTAGATGTTATCCACCTTGTTTTTTTAAAATAAACATTTTTAAATTTTAGTGTTGCATGAATGAATACAGTGAATTTATGATATTTTTACCTGTAATCCCAATCTTATCCCCTGTTCTTTTCTCTTACAACTAATCCTTTATCTCCCCTGCCCAATTCCCTCCTATTTTCATTTTGTTTTTTGAGACAAGGTCTCTCACGGGACTGGAGCTCACTGGGTAGGCTAATCTGCTAATCAGCAAGTCACAAGGATGTGCTTACCTCTATTTCCACAGCAGAATTCCTACATCCTAAACAACTGAAATGCTTTTTTTCTCTCTCTTTTTTTGTTAGTGTGAATATGTATATCAGAGAACTGTATGTGGAGGGCCAAGGGTGACTTTGGGAATCATCCTAGATTGCTTCTACCTCCTTTTTGTTTCACTGTGGGATTTCCCAGGCTCCACTCACCAGGGTCAGAAGTGCAGGCTGCCGCCGTTTCTTCCTGGTGTTTTTTTAAGTGAGACCTGGGACCTGAACTCAGGACCTCCTGTTTGTGAGGCTGAGTTTAACTCCTGAGCCATCTCTCCAGCCCAAACAACTGAAATACTTTAAACAAATTCTAATGGTGCATGTAAATTTTTATTTTAAGTAATAGTGACATTTCCTACTATAATCCCAAACTCTAGAGTTGGAGGTGAGAAGATTAGGAATGCAAGACCAGCCATAGTACACAGCAAGTTTGATGCCAGAATAGCCACATAAGGCTCAACTGAACTTCAAAAGAAAGTAAAATTAAATAAAATACTTTGAGAAATAGACAATGTATAGACATATTTGCATGTTTAAGACTATCATTCCTTTTCACTGAGCACATCATCCCAAGGGAGAATACGACACCAATTTCCAAAGTGTATTTTTGGGTATGTGGATTTCTTTAATATAATATTGTGTGTGTATGTTAAGGGGATGGCGCACATACAGTGATTCAAGTATGAATGTCAGAGAACAATCTGTGCCATAAATTCTCTCCTTTCACTTTCATGTAAGTCCCAGGAATTGAACTGGGGTCATCTGGCTTCTCTGGCAAGCGCTTTTATCCACGGAGCCACCCAATGAGCCCTGCTTTTGTGTTTTTAAGACAGAGTCATGCTTTATATTCAGGACAGATCTTGAACTCATTTCGTAGCCCAGGCTTTCCCCAAACTGCCTATTCTCCTGCCTCAGCTCCCGAGTGCTGGGATTACAGAGGAGCCGCCACACCCAGTTTGCGAAATACATCTAGATGGTTTCAAGAACTGAAGTGTTACATAAAGTGAGCGAGCAGGTTGTGCAACAAGCTCCAAGGGCTGGCACAAAGCCAATTTTCTCTGAAGAATTCTTCACAGCTAAATTCTCTGCATATTTGAAAAACATACCATCTGAACTCATTATCGGCAAATGAGAATGTCTCTGGTGAATAGCTCAGGTTCTGTATAAACACCTTCCTGGTCTTTTATTCTACCAGAGGGCGGAGGGGGAGAGACAGAGAGAACTCGTGCACATCCTATGAGCAGAAGTCCTCTCCTGCCCGATACAGGGGCTTTTATGGAATAGGCATCTGCGACAAGGTCGTGATGCATTTACTATCATGTTGTGTAGCTTAATATAAACAGAAAATGATTCAAACATTTGATAACTAACATAATTAAAATCCTTCTGACTAAAATCTCACTTTAGTTCTACACCAAGTTTTCTCTAGCCTCTGTCTCAGAGAAGTTCAAAGCCAGAAACTCTGATGCAGAATTCAGTGGTTCCTAATGTGGCGATGAAAGCAGCCCATGGAGGACATGGTATGGCTTCCTGCCCACTGAAGCCCCAATACCACACCACGTGGCTGGCACCGGCCAACCTTCCCAGAAACTGCAGAGCTGAAAGCTGAACCCAGGCAATGTGACAACGGAGTCAGCGAGTTGGGCCAGGCCCACTGCAAGTATAAACTACAGAATCACATCATCAAGTCTCATCTCAGTTAAAAGTCTAAGCTCAAAAAAAAATGTGGATAGATAATTTCTTCATGCAAATGTATTTAGAGAGACAGCAAACTAAGCATTCCTTTGGAAGATATGGGTGCTTTCGCTTTTAATATTTTATTTAAGAGGGATGGGATGCGGGAAGGAAGTCAGAGGACAACTTTTGGAGTTGAGGAGATGGTTCAAGCACAAGGACCTGAGTTCAGATTTCCAACCCCCACATAAAAGCCAGGTGTGGTAGCATGTAACCCTGACATTGAGGGAGGTCAGAAAACAGGTCCCAGAACCAGCCAGTGTAGCTGAGCAGGCTAGGTATGGATTCTTCTGAAGAAGCCTGGCTCCTCTCTTGCTGAGTGTCATTGAAAACACAAGCATAAATAAACAGCCTTGGGCTGGAGAGATGGCTCAGGGGCTAAGACTGCCTCACAAGCAGAAAATCCTCAGTGTGGATCCCACATAAAAACATCAGGCAGAAGGGGAAATCCCAGAGAGAAGCAAAAAGGAGGTAGAAGCAATCCAGGATGATTCCCAAAGTCATCCTTGGGCTTCCACAGGGACACACAGTGCCTTCTGACACACACACACTGACACACTGACACACACACACACACACACAAACACACACACATGTGCGCACACACCTCTCTGTCTTTCTCTCTCTCTCATGCATGTGCTAAATAAAATTTTTTCAAAGTTTAAATAAATAGCATTCTCTCCAGACTTCCAAGATACTGAAATTCTATTGTAAACCCCCGTGAAGTTTTTAAAAAGTCCAATCTTAGTGCAACTCGTTGACCTTCTTTACTCTTTGCCCTGGGTTTTCTCTCTTAAAACAGGGTAGATTATAACTTGGCCATGTTTCCCAAAAAGGAAAAGTCAATGAGAATTATTTTAGGGTTTCTGCTTTGGGGGGTGGTGTATGCCATGTTAAGAATCAAACTGTATTTGATTCTCATGTGAGTGCTAGGTAAGCACTCCACCACTGAGCTCTAATCTTGACACGTATTGTCTGCTTCAAAAAGTTTAACATATTAGGCAAGGTGGATAGCAATGGCCAGCCATAGTACACGTGCCAGCGACTCAGCAGGGCACACCCAGATTCAGACCAACCCAATCTCCCATCCTAGGGCTCTGGGAACCTCAAAGAAGAGGGAGCAGTGAGAGTGTAAGAAACTAAAAATGATAGGGTTCACCTTTGGACAGGACATCCCACTCAGGACAGGACTGTTACATCTGGGAGCTCACTACAGGGAGACTTGTTCTTACCAGACCTGCATAGTGACCGACATACCAGCATGGCCCCATGAATATCGAGGATAAGAGAGATAAGAATAAACGGTGGAAACCTTGGGGATTAAGCTGGATGAGTGGGTGAGGTGCTCCTGTCCGGGTGGGGTGGCCCGAACAGAAGCAACTTGATAAGCCACAGAAGCCTGAATCCCCACAAAAGTAGACAAGTCAGAGGCAACCCTGGGATTCACAGAAGCGGACAGGCAGGAAGGCAGGGGTGATGGAGGGATGGGAGGGAGAGACAATGGAGAGAAGCAGGGATAAGTACTCGATATGCTTGTAAAAACAGAAAAATTTAAAAAGAGTAGGCAAGGCAGACTGAACCCTAGGGTTCATAGAGGCAGACAGGCAGGAGGGTACACAGGAGTGGGATGGGAAGGGAAAAAGGATGGGTGGGAAGGAGAACAGAGGGAAGCAGGGATGAGTACTCAATATGTTTGTAAAATTAGAAAAATAAAAATAAAATTTAATGTATGAGCTGAAATAATAATAAAAATGTATTAATAATAAATAAAATAAAATTTAAAAGTTTAACATACTAGTGTGGGGGTGGCTAAAGAATATAATTAGTTATACAATAAAGACAAGAGTTGGGAAGGTGCAATAAATTTTAACCAGATTTCAATGTTGGCTTTCTTATAAATTTGCCAGAATGATATCGGTTTAAGTATGTAAACTCCATATCGCTATTTCCACTCGGCATTTTTATGTGGGATCTGAAATCTGAACTCAGGTCCTTCTGCTTGCCAGACCAAGGTTTAACATCTGAGTCATCTCTGCAACCCCTCAACTTTTAAAGTAAAGTCAAAATGAGGCAACTAAAATAAAATTATGTGCAACTTCCTATTATTCAAATATAGGCCCTGCGATTATAGCGGAGCCTTTCCCAGCACACAAAAAAGTCACACTTGCTGATTACAGGCAATGACAGAATTAATCTGCAAGGGTAAAGGAGGGGTTAAGAAAAGGAGAGAGGCCAACCTGATGGAAGTCAGATCGAGTTACAGCAAAACATGTTATATACATTGTTAGAGAAAAGTATTCTATAGGATGAATTTACCTAATTTCCTAAACCCTGAGTAACAAATTTAATGGCTTAGTCTAGGATTTTCATATAAAAGCCATTCTGATATTATGAGAAGAAAAAATAAGAAAATAAAATTTTAAAAAGATAAACGAGGGCTGTATAAATGGCTTAGGGGTTAAGACTCTGCTTTGCAAGTAGAAGGCCCTGAGTTCAGATCCCAGGTCCCATGTTAAAAAAAAAAAAAAAAAAAACACCAGGCAGAAAAACAATGGTGTTCTACACTTCCGGCCCTCGTGGGTGAAGACTGAAAAACCCCAGAGCAAAGCAAAAAGGAGGAGAGGCAATCCAGGGTGATCCCCAAAGTCACCCTTGATCTTTCACAAAGACATACGGTGTCCTCTGATACATGTGTGCGCGCGCACACACACATAATAAAGTTAAATTAGTAAAAAAAAAAAAAAAAAAAAAGTTTTTTTTAAAAAAAGCTAAATGAATTTGTATGTTACTCCAGTTACAAAATTTACTTTTATTACCTCAATAATCAAAGTCACTGGAAGCACAGAATAGAGCATGCAAGACAAATACTAACAGTCACTGATGTGAGCACTACATTTCTTCTTCCTGGGTCCTGTAATCTCAGCAAACACTTGGCATAAATATTTAATTCTGGGAATCTGGTAGAAAAAACCCACCTAAAAATATAAGCAGCTAGTAGGCGGCAGAGCCAGGTTCCCCTGATGCTCTTGATGCCACCACACAGGCTCTGGGGCTGACCAGAAACACTGATTTTTATGGTTCAGTGTTGTGTAGGCAGACAGACTGGATGTCTACCAACTACCTTACCTTGGTGTAGGTCATGCAGAGTATGTATCTGTATTTGTGTGGGAATACGCATGCGTGTGGAGGCCCAAGGTTGATGGCAGGAGTAGTTTTCAATGACCCTCCTCCACCTTATTCATTGAGACAGTCGCTCGCTGAACCCAAAGCTCATTGATCTGAAGCTACTTTTAATTTTTTCTGGAGATCCTGGGTCCCCATCTTCTGAGTGTCAGGGTGAAAGACAGACCACCATACCTGCCTAGCATTCGCATGTTGGCAGGAATCCAAACTCCAATACTCACACTTGCACACCAAGCCTGCAACTGCTGAGTCCCCCCAGTTTTCAAAACTTATCTCTTGCCCAGTCTTCAAATAGAGATTGAGGTTTTTAAATTTTATTTATTTATATTGTGTGTGTGTGTGCACGCGCATATCAGATGGTTTTATTTGTCTTTTACATGGGACCTGGGATCCGAATTCAGGACCTTATGCTTGCGAGACAGAATCTTAACTCCTGAGCCATCTCTCCAGTCCTGAATTGATTTTTTAATGTATTTTGATGCTAAGATAGAAAGAGCACGGGTAACAAGAGTTACTTGAGCTTCTTAGGAACATCTTTCCTACAGGGATGCAGAGCTGGTTGCAAATGTTTACAGTGCCTCCATATCACAGGATAAAAATGAAATGGAAAAATGGTGAAGTTATATAAAAATCATAAAAAAGAATATTCAACCTACCACATAAACCATTTTAAATAGAGACTTCCCCTAACATCAGTCTTCATTATTCTCTACTAATAACATGCTTATTTCTTGCCTTCAATGCTTTTGCCTAATGTCACATTAGGCAAGTGAAACAGGAACTCGCAAATGTCTCACAAGCAGTTTTATAATTACATGTAAGTGTACTGTAAAATAGCTTTTCCAATAACAATTCCTTGTTAGTTGAAAAAGAAAGAATATTGAGACTTATGGTTTAAACAACAGCAATAAAACAACCCTGTCCTGCATGCTGACTTAGTCAGACGCATGCCACCAACTATGCTATTTCCATGTGGCATTGGCTAGTGCTATTACATAACTGTTGAGGACTTCATTTTTTCAATTCACAAACAATTAACAATTCTTTTCTTACTTCACTAAGTACAGAACATTATCTTCATAAATTTTCCTAAAGAATATTGAAAAAAATACTTCTTTCAATGTTTAGAAGGGAATCATTGTTTACTTTTTTAACACTGTGTGGCATGTGCCTGATACACATGCATACAGAGGTCAGAGGACAACTCTGTGAGAGTCAGTTCTCTCTATCCACCTTTATGTGGGTTCCAGGAATAGAACTCAGGCCACCGGGCTTGTGCCACAAGCACCTCTACTCTCCAAGCTGCCTCACCAGCCTGTTTCCTGCCTGATGTTTGCACTTAGGGTGACAGCTTCAGCGGGGGAAAAAATAAAAAGGATCAATAGAGGTGAAGGACTAGAACTACCTGAGGAGAAGGAGAGAATCAGACACCTCGCATCATGCCAAAGCAAGCTTCAGATGAACTGAAGAACTAAACACAGGAGTCATATTAAAAGAAAATACAAAGACATATTTAATCATAAGAAAAGCATTACTAAACAGAAGCCAAGAAAAAGTCCAAAATTTATGAAATTACTATAGGGCCTAAAAAACAGCACTAAAATTGGCAAAAATAGAAATAAATACATGTATCTTCTCACAAGAGATACATTTCCTAACCATTCTAACTATAGAAGAGATTACTAAGACTACAATGGTTCTAACAGTATCTATGGTATTAAATAATATAAAAAGCTCAACTGAAAGGTACAATTTACAAATAAAAATTACCTTACTATTAATAGTCAAGGAAATGAAAACTAAAATAGTAAAATGTCATTTCCAGCTAATAAAGCACCCTTAAAAGAAAGCAAAGGATTTGTGCTAGATTGCTAGTAGTGGTAGAAATTATCACCACCTTTTACAAAAGTGATTTATACAACTTTTCATGGTTTGAAATGTGTGTCCCCCACAGGCTCATGTTACGAATCTCTGGAGTTGTTTGGGACATTCATGGCATCTCTAGGAGGTGGAGTCTTGCTGGAAGAAGGCAGTCACAGGGGGCGGGCCTTTCAGGTGGTTAGCCCCACCAAGCTTCAGCTAGGAAGTCTGCAGCCTCTTTGATGGGCGTAACTTGGACCACCTCCATGCCTTCATGCCTTTTCCTCCATGAAGAACTGTATCTCCCCTCTGGAACTGTAAACTCAATAAATTTCCTTTTCTCCCCTTAAATTTCTTGAATTTGAGTAATGTCTCACAGCAGCATAAAGAGTAACTACTCTTTCAGTAAACTCAATGATTCCATTTCATTCTATGGATAAAATCACACACTGTATACAAAGACACACTATATAGACACGTCGGTACATTGACAAAATGAAAGCGTTCAGTCAGTTCAAGCATTTGTGCTATGAACCAGCTATGATTCTAATAGCTTTGTAAGTATCAATTCATTTAGTCCTTGCAACAACCCTATAGCTTAGGTTCTATAATTTTCATTCCAATTTTACAGATGAGGGACCCAAGGTCTAAATATGTTAAGTAACTTACAAATACCAGAATTTCAGAAATAGTAAATTAAATAATGGGACCAGTATACAACTCATGCACTCTGACTTCAGTAACTTAGCTTTTAACCATTTTGCCAGTAGAGAAGGTAGCCAACTCCCCCAAACAATGCTCACTCCAGTACTACCCATAATAAACAAAACACTGTTAACAACCATTATTAAAGATCAGTAATAGGCTATTCCATCAAGTAGAAAAATAAATGACACAGAACATTACACATACACACACACCCCACACACACAGAGTATTTGTGATACACTATATACTGAGTGAAAAAAAGTCAGAAAAAAGTCTAGCAAAATTAACTATATCTTTAAATTAATGTATGCATGTAGTTTACATACTGCTCACTTGTTCATATTTTTTGTCTAAAAATGTGAAAATGGTTAATATTAGAATTAAGGAATGGGAATAAATAGTAATTTTTATATTTTATGAACTTTCTCTTTTTTTCTGAGATAGGAACTCATGCAGCCTAGCTAGCTTCAAACTCATTTGTAGCAGAGGCTAGTCTTGAACTCCCAATCCTCCTTCCTCAGTGACAATGGATTACAGGCATGAGCCTCCAGGCCTAACTTATTTTTTATGTATTTTTATAAATACCAAGTTAAACTTTTACACTAAAAACAAATTAAACTAAGACAGACATGGTGGTACGTGCCTGCAAGCCCAGGACTCAGGAGGTAAAGGCGAAATGATCAAGGATACCTTGTCTTAAAATTAATACAAGAGAAAAAGAAAACAAACTAAACAAACCACCATGTAGATAGAGCCAGTTTAGGTAAGAGGACAATATGATGCAGGAATCCCCCTGACTTATCCCAAACTGAAGCAGGAGTTTTTCCAATCTTTTTTTTTTTTTTTTTCCACAGGGGAGAGCGCGAACGCAGTCCCCCACTACCACAAATTATGCAGTCGAGTTTCCCACATTTGGTGAAATCGCAGGGAGTGCAATGGATAAGCCTCGCCCTGGGAAAACCACCTTCATGATCATGGTATCTCCCCTGCCAGGTAAGTATGAGTTTTTCCAATCTTCATGGTCACTGGTTAAAGAACTCTAAACACCAAGTCACTTTCAAATGTTGTCATTCTGGCTATAACACACTATGATTGTCATGCATCTCTAATGAGGACACTACATCATCAGAGAAAGTCAAGCTGTTTTGGTCCAAGTTGTGGCTCCACCATTTGCTAGTTATATGATTCTAAGCAAATTACTTAGTTTCTTTACATCTCATTTTCTCTTCAAGTTCAAATCGTTATTGTGTAAAGGCCTTATATTATTAACTACATAACACTAGTAGAAGTTTATTTTTGTTCAGTGAAAACCAATGGTTTGAAAGAACACACACACAGAGCCAGGCATGCTGGCACAGGCTTGTAATACCAGATGAGGAGGAGGAGGAATAGTTCAAGGTTCTTCTTGACTATGTAAGTGAGCTTGAGGTCAGCTAGGGCTACATAACATCATCTTTAAAAAGCAAACATAAAAAAAGGAGAGTACCTTCAAAAAATAGAGAAATGAGCTATGTGGATAGTGATACAGTCCACATGTTCAAAGTCCAATCCACTGCACTGCAAAAAAAAAAAAAAAGAAAAAAAGAAAAGAAAAGAAAAAAGAAAAAGGAAAGGGAAAGGGAAAGGAAAAGGGAAAGGGAAAGGAAAAGAAAAAAGAAAAGGAGACAGAGAAAGGGAGAGGAAAAAGGAAAGAGAGAAAGGGAGAGAAGAAAGAGCAGAGCTACCGTGTATGGAGGTAAAGTAAAGACAGGAGAAAGCAGGAGGGCAAGGCAACCCACAGCTCTAAAGCTAACAGTTCCCCTTCCAAAGACAAAAAATCATAAATACCCTAAGTTAAGAGCATCATGTGAAGTATTGTTCTGCAAAACATTTTAAAGCTCCTGTTTACACAAATGCTGAATCTGGAGCATGTACAGGGCACATCTCATGGTCAGAGTGACTGCAGCATTCCAACAAGCGGCTTGAGTTCGGTCCCCTGCGCCACTTCCTGAGATCAAGCCTCACCACATCAAGCCCGAGAGCTACCACGAGACCTTCCGTGCAGAAGTGGCACAGTAAGCACACTCTATCGTCCGCCTTCAGTGTAGACGCAAACATCCTGCCTTAAAACAGCGCAAAACACTTTCTCCTGAAATGTCTTTCCTGTCCGTCAGCGTGCTTTCAGCCGGAGCCAGAATCCTCTCACATTCTTTTCTCTCCCTATCGAAGCTCATCTCGATATTAAAACATTAGTCCAAATTCTCTCAGCTTCTGGAGTTTACAAACTTTTTTTATTCTTTCACTTCAGATATTACATCTAAAAAAGTACAATATCCTGATAAAACTAGGAATCTTATTACTTGTAGTAGCTATGTTTCTAGAATAAAAGCTTGACAACATCATTGATCTGTTAAAGGTTATGTTTCAGGACTATTCCAACATACCAACCAACCTTATCTGCATATTTTAGATCTACTGGCTCTCAAAATATTTTCTCAGCAAACTGAATCTAACATACAGTTTCCCCAAATTACTTCTTACACTCTCCTCTTAGGCTTCTCCCACAGTGAAGGCAGCAATGCCCATCATGTATAAACTTAATAAAAGAAAAATCCTTCAGTTCAATTCCTCTGAAGATGACAAAATTCTGATAAAGAGAAGTAGTGCCTTACAGTCACATGCTATGAAGTGAGAAGTGTGACTATGGAATTGATAGAACAAGTATATTTTCTTTAAGAAGTACCACAGTTGAAAAAGTTAATCATGTGCATTTATTATGCTCTTTTGAACTTTTTAAAAGTAATTTAAAATAATTACTAAGAACAATCACTATTTTGTCTCACTATATGGAAATCAAACTGAACCCCAAAAGTACTACTTCCTTGATACCACATTAAAATTAAGGAGATAATGTTTATATTAATAACTTAATTGGCATACAAAATATAAAATGACGCTACCTCAAATATTTAATTTCTACATTTAGATTGTAATAAATTTTCTATCTCATAAAGTAAACAATCTTCTAATACAAACAAAAATCATAACAAGTTTATTAAAATCTATGTTCCATAAAAGGCATGAAAATAGGAGAAGACTGGCAGGGAAGAAAGGTTGTAATAGGCAAAGGAAAAGGGTGGGATTAGAGTGTGAAAATATCATAAATTCACTATATTTCTGTATGAAACACTAAAAGAAATAAAACCCTATGTCGTCTGGGCCACATACCTGTTGTTCATCCTCCATGACGCTACTTGCAAATTCAAATACCAGATCGTTCTGTTGGACAACAGCAGCCATAATCAAGCATCCCCTTAGAGCCACATGAGAAAAATCCCACACGGGTTCAGGGATCAGGCAGCAGTGAGCAGTGTAGGTAAAGACTCTGGAGAAGGCTGTGAAATTATATAACCAGGTTTTCTTCAGGGAAGGTACTTCAAATTTTCTTAGTTCATCAATAGTCTAAGCCAACTGAGGAAATTTCTTTGGAGTAATCCTCTAAAGTTTCTTGTCCTGAGGGAGGGGAAAAAAAAGCTTAAGTTAGTAGTGAAGAAGCAGTCACCCGGCTAAACTTACCAACTGATAACACAGGACAGTCCCTGCAAATGTTATTGTTCTTGTATAAAAGCCAGCACAACTAGTAATCGCAGTCTTTTCTAAAAGGACATACTATCTGAAGATTTCATTCCTGCTCGATAGAATCTTCCTTACTACTGAAACTAAAGACATTTTCTTTCTTCCCTCAGTCACACTTGAGTTAAAATAATAAACAGAAAGAGGGGAAAAAGAAGTTCAGCAATGAGTTTTGAATCCAGCAGAGCTAGGCAATCAACAACTTTCTTCTTTCTTTAATCGAGAAAAAAATCTCATACAGGACCAACTCCACGAACGGATCCATAATGAACACGTTTGTCTTGAACAGAAAGACTCATACAGCATCTCCAGCCTAATACACATTAAAAAATTGAAATCTAATTCATTTAAAGTTTCATAAACACTGTTTTAGGAACTTTTTAAAATAAGCCAAAATTAAAGTCTACTTTGTGTCCCTGAAAAGGCTTCTGATAAGTCAAATGCTTTGGCCTGTCTTCCAAGGCTTCTTTTTTAATGGACTGAAATGAACCCTTATCTCTAGCACAGGCTTGCAAGCAACAGGAAGGAAACCGCTCTTGACCACGTCATGGCAAGTTAGAACATGCAAAGAACTGCACTTTACAATAGAAAAACAGAAATGCAACTAAAAAGCGAAAACAATTCGCAGCACTTTCTAAAGCCTGCCAAAGAAGTCTGTATACTAAAAGTCAAAACAGCAAAGTTATCACTAACAAAAATAAGCAAATAATTAGTTTAGGTGTTTATCAAAATTTCATTAAACAGTCCATTAAGTGGTTGTAATGTGATATGAAAAGACAAAGTCATAGTAAAAAAGCTAGTTATTTAAATAGCATAATATTGATACAAGTATTTCAAAAAAGTTGACTTCAAGTAAAGGATGGTGGCTAATATGCTATAATTTTAAAGAGACAAATTTGGTGATGAAGCTGATCTGGTGAATCAATTTCCAAACATTCAGTTTGCATGAGCTCATTAAATTAGGCATTCAATTTCCTAATTTTCAGTAAAGCTAATCCCTGTATATTCTGCATTTCAGAGAGCACTACAAATGACTGTGATTTCAATAACTGGAAATCAAAATTAAAATAAGGGGTAGGAATTCAGTTCCAAGCCAGCGATTTCTCATTTCCCAACCCTTTAACTGAAGAGTTCAACTTTATTGAGAAAGGACATTTAGCACATTCTGGTAGTTTTGAGCAATATACCATACCTAGAGAAAACAAGTTTCTTTTAAGTTGAGCACAGATATATAAATATAAGGTATACATTTGGCTTTGTACAAATATTACATATATAGTTTTCTTTTAAATTATTACATAACCCTATTCGTCCACACAAACTATACTCATTCTTGCCTCCAGCTTCTATTGTTCCCCATTTCTGGAACATTTCCCCACCTAAACATATCTTTTCATTCTTCAATTCCCAGGTTTGTTTTGTTTCTTTCCTTCTGTTTTTTCTTGGGTCAGGTTTCCTGTAACCTAGGTTGGCCTGGAACAAGATGACCTGAAGCCCTGATCCTCCCGCCTGCATCCCCCAAGCGCTGAGATTGCAGGTGTGCCCCAGACAGCCGGCTCCATAAAGCCCCAGCTCTGGGCTCAACCCATGAGGACTGCTCCCTTCAAACATACAGCACTCGCCTGCCTGCCTGCCGTACCAATCAGCAGACTGCCATGGCCGCAAGTTTAAAGCTCTGCACCACTGACACAGCTGAAAGAAAGTTTCAGTGCGTGGTTTGCAAAGCAGTACGCCAGGTACAGAGAGAATGAGAGCAAAAGCTCTCCTGGGCCAGTCACCTCAACTTTCCCCTGTCCCTCCAAATTTGTGTATCCTGTTTTAAACTTCTATCATTGGAGGCTGGGGGATAGCTTTGGGTAAAGCGCTTGCCTGACGGTCCAAGGTTGGTCTCCAGCTGCCACATGAAAGCGGGCATGCAGGGGGGCAAAGGCTGCAACCCAGAGTCGGGAGGGCAGATCCCCGAGACTCTCTGGCCAGTCAGTCTAGCCAGACAGCAAGCTCTAAGTTCAGAGAGAGACCCTCTTCTCAAGAGAGAGAGTGAGAGAGAGAAGGCACGCAAAGCACGCGCGTGCGCACACACACAAAACATTAGATATGTAGATATTTCTATATTTATTCTTTATTTAGAAATAAAGTATTTTTGATAAGAAAAAGTTGTTTATCAATTTCAAAACCCAAAGCAAGAAAATTTAGCTAAAATCAATGGATGGTTCCTGACACAATTTTTCTGTAAAAAGTTATGTTCCAAAAGGCCATTCCAGGAAGAAAGTGATCATATCAACATAAAGTTTCACCTTTTTACAACTTATAAGGTAACAAGGAAAAAGGCAAGTGAAAACTTTTCACATACAACACAGAGACATATCCAGCTAACTAATTTGAACAGTTTTGAAAAATAATCCACTTGGTCACCCAAATAATTCCCAGAACAATTTTGAAATAGACCATAGAAATACTTAGAATTACGACTTCTGGATCTGGGGATAATCTGTCTGAAATAGCTGACACCCACTGATCATTAATATTGGGGTTAATCTTGCCACTCTAGCTGATAGGTGGGTATTCCCAATCTTTCTCACTGTTTCATGTGGATCTCTCACATGGATGACCTTCCCCAACAGAGGACCATTCTTGGGTCAGGGGTATACAAGTAGCTGCATTACCCTAGATAGACCCTCCCCAAACAAACCCCAAAGACTCCAAAGCTCTCATCACCAAAATAAGCTTCACATTTAACGTAAATTCATAGGCAAAACAATTACAAGCAGCTTTGGTTCTAACAGACCACTTAGGTTCCAGTTGGATGAAGCATGACCTTGAACAAGTGTTTCACTTGCTGCTTCAATCTCCTCTTTCTATATATTAGGACAAGCCCCAAGTGTCCTCATTCTGCAAAATGGATATAATAATAAACACCAAAATCAATAGTTGTGGAAATTAGATATAAAATACAAATGCAGGGAACTGGGTATGCGCTTACTAGTAGATCTCTTGCCCAGAAAGGCACTGGCTTCCATCCCCAGCCTTGTTCAAAATTAAATCAATAAATAATTTTTTAAAAGGCCCAACACATGTGCCACACACCTGGTATATAGACTGTGCTTAATAAACATTATCTTAATTATAGCTGAGTATAATGTATAAAATATCCATCAAGTGCAAGTCAGGCAGCTAATTATTTAAATCTTATTTCTATAATCCACTGTGAGTCTTCTTTTACCACAGGTATTTGCTAGACTCCAACAAAGAACACCAGAGCCCATTATGACTACTATGACTCAGTTCAAATGGTTTTTGTTTAAATTATAATAAAATATTGTAAATACCAGAAAAACATAATAATCAAACTGTGACAAAATTACTGTCTTACTGAATGTAAACATGAAATATCTTGAAAAGGACTTTTCAAGGATATGAGAATCCCATTAATTCATAAAGATACTTGCTTGCGTGTACACCATTGTGTGTGTGTGTGTGTGTGTGTGTGTGTGTGTGTGTATACCAGAGGGCACTTGAGTGTCTTTACCTGTGGAAGTGGCATCAGGAATCATCTTACTCTACCTCCTTACTGATCCTTGAAAGTCCACATAGTGGAAAGAGAGAAATGACTTCTACAAGTTTTCCTCTGACCTCTACATGTACACTTCACACTTGCACACCTATACTCACTCAAGTATTCTCTTCCTTTTTCTACCTCTTACTTTCTCCCTTCTTCCCTCAAAAAATTATTTTTAAAAAGGGGAAAAAATAAATTATTTACAAAAAAGGAAAAAAATAAAGTATTTATTAAAAAAGGAAAAAATAAATTATAAAAAGGAAAAGCTATTTGGAAAAACTGTTAAGAGAGGGGCTGGAGAGGTGGCTCAGGGGTTAAGCCTCTGCCTTGCAGGCAGAAGGTCCTGAGTTCAGATCCCAGATCCCACGTATAGACGCCAGGCGGAAGCGGGGGCGGCCTGCACTTCTGGTCCTGGTAGGGCGGAGCCTGTGAATCCCCGGGCAGAAGAAGGTGGAGGCGTCCATGGTGGTTCCCGAATTCATCCGTGGTTCTACACACACACACACACACACACACACACACACACACACACACATGCGCGCGCACATACATACGCACACACGCACAACTGAAGAAATAATAATAAAAAATAATTTAAAAAAAACTGTTAAGAGAAACACATCAGAAATTTAAAGACAATAAAAGTAAGAAAATAAAATTTATACAGATTAGAAAAGAGAAAACAAATTTACAAATTGTAATCACTAGATTGCTTGGGTGATGGATCACAGTTAGTCCTTTTTAGATCTGTTTTCTAATGTGGCAGACAGAAAACTCAGCATTAGAACACCAAAAATTAAATTAAATCTATGATATCAAGATAAAACCACATAATCTAAGGGTCTGCCTATTCTCAACCTCACAAGCTTTTTAGAGCTGAAAACATTCAAGGATTCACCCATGAGGGAACATCCATTAAAAAGATAACACACTTAGGGCCTAGAGTCTTCCGATTATGTAAGAACACATGGTCACTCAGTGGCAAAAAAAAAAGCAAGACAGTCCCGTTTTTATTAGCAGAATATAAGAAAGTGGAAAATCTCAGGGGTTGGGGATACAGCTAGTTCTAGAGTACATGCCGAGTAAGATCAATCTTCTAAGTTCAATTCCCAACACAACAATCAAGAGAAAAACTATCTTTTTTATTCAATTGTGCATGTGTGCGTGTGTGTAGAACCACGGACTAATTCAGAAACCACCATGGACCACCTCCACCTCCTCCTTGTTTACTCTGCCCCGGGATTCACAGGCTCCACCTTACCAGGACCAGAAACGCAGGCCGCCCCTGCTTCTGCCCGGCATCTACACGTGGGGTCTAGGATCCGAACTCAGGACCTTCTGCCTGCAAGGCAGAGGCTTAACTCCTGAACCACCTCTCCAGCCCCAAGAAAAACTATCTTAAGTAACTATCTGTAGCTAAAGCACCTTACCACACTCCAAAACAGCTCTTAAGTGAAATGCCTTGGAAATATTCTATACAACCTTTTCATACTGAGAACAAGCCATTTCCAACTGTATATTGGAGCTAAAGGAAGGGATTTTTAGGTTTCTCTAGTATTACTTTAAATCTTAGTTTTAGTATTAGTGATCATTCCCCAGTCTACCCGATCATCTTTACAGCTTCACTCAGACTTAAGAGTGAAAAAGAAACTTAGGTCTCTTCATAGGACTTACCACAGATTAACAACTTGTTAAAATACTTTCAAATGTATTCTTACTGACTGTTTTCTTTCTAGGTCTTTAAGTATAGTATTAATGTTAATATTTAGATTAAGAAAATGTGAATATGAAAAAAGCCCACCACAAAGTAATTAAAGACTTGAACTTCTCCAAACGAGAATAGTAACAGTCTCTCAGTTCCTGTTAAAGAGGGAAAAATAATTTTAAAATAAATCTCAACATAAAGACTTCTTCAAACCATGCAATGTGCAAGTAGAAGGGGGGAAACACACAAGTTGGCATCATGAAATGAACAAATAATTTCTTACTGCATTCAGTATTCTCAAAAATTTAATCAAAAAAATAAAATCTTGGGGTGGAGAGATGCCTCAATTGGGTTAAACCTTTGCCTCACAGCAAAAGGACCTGATATGAGATTTCAAGTAAAAAAAAAAAAAAAAAAAAAACGCAGGACAGAAATGGCTGCAGGCAGCAATAGCCCTGGAAGACAGAGCCTGGGAAATCCCAGAGCAGACCAGAGAGCAAGGAAGTAAGGAGGTAGAGCAATTCAGGAAGATTCCTAAAGTCACTCTTGGGCCTCCACAGTTATACACAGTGAAGGAAGAAGGGAGGGAGGAAAGAGACAGGGAGGTAGGGAATAGAGAAGGGAAGAAAGAGAAAGAGAGAAAGAGGGGAGGAAAAGGAGATAGAAAGAAAGAAGAGAAAAAAGAGAAAGAGAAAAGAAAAAAGGAAGAAAGAGAGAAAGAGGAGAAGGAGGAAGGGAGGGAGAAAGCGAGAGAGAAAGAAAGAGAATGAGAGAAAGAGGAAGGAAGGAAGGAAGGAAGGAAGGAAGGAAGGAAGGAAGGAAGGAAGGAAGGAAGGAAGGAAGGAAGGATAGAATAAAATAGAAAAAAGAAAAGGAGAAAAAAGAGAAGAGAGGAAGGGAGGGGCAGGGAAGGGAGGGGACGGGAGGGGAGGGGGACAGGGAGGGGAGGGAGGGGGAGGGGAACTTAAACCAGACAGTGGTGCACATCTGTAATCCCAGCGACTGGGAGGAACAAGTAGAAGAATCAGGAGTTTAAGGCTAGTTTCAGCCACATAGCATACTGGAGGCCAGTGTATGTTACAGGATACCCTGTCTCAAAACAAACAAAAAAATTCTTAACATTGCTACTACATCTGAAACAAACTCATATGATGCTCTGGTTTAAAAAAAAATTCCATCTCACAACCTTTTTTTTTTCAAATATTCAAGGAATTTTTAGGATATGCCTTTGGGAAATGGGGCTATAGCTTGGAAAAAACAAGTTCCTGTAATTTGTAAGTGTGCTATGTGCACTGCCATCACTCTCTTGCCAGGTCTTCCTACAGCTAAGGAGGTCTTGAACGCAGGGCCCTTCCCATCGTTTACCACCTACCTATGACCTGCTAGGACTTCAGGTGAACACAATCACGCCCAGCTTCCCTATCTTTTTATCCCTTAATATTAGGCATTCGTTAATTTAAATTGAGCCTTCTTTAGGCTAGGCGTACTTCAATGACGGACAGGAAAAATTAGGCACTCTAAAATTGGAGGGACGGAAACTGAGGGGGTGAGGAGCCCCCCTCCCGCTTTAACGAAATGACAGTTTTACTTTCGAGCCCATAGAGCAGGAGCAGGTGGTGGACAGGATTCCTGCTCCTCCCCACCTGGAGGGCAGAGCTTCTGCTCGACGCTGTCCCCCTGGGGTGCTTTCAAAGAGCCCGCGCTGGCCTCGCTGGAGCAGGTTCAAGATCAAAGACCGATCCCGGCCACACCTCCTGGGAAATCACCTCTGGACCCTGCCCCCTCGCCCACCCACCAACCCTGCATAAAACCCTTCTCTTCACTCTTTCTTTCCTCTCCTCTCCCTCTTCCCACGATTGGCCCGGCGGTTCTTTGAACTCCCATTAAAAACTTCCATCCAGTCGAGGGGTGCGGTGTTTCCGAGGTAACCACCTTACATTTGTACTGCACGCAGTTACTTGCAAAGCTCAGGCTTTGGTGACCCACAGGAAACCGAAGCAAGGTCAGTCGCACTCACCTTAGCCAGACTATGTTAACTTAAAGAAAAAGAAATTGTATGATTAAACTGTGCCGCGGCCTCTCTGCTTCCTCGGAGAACACTTCCAGGACTCCAAGGGCAGGCTGCAATTACTCCCCACACCTGAAATTCCAGTTCTTGCACATAGTTCTTTACTTTCCATTATTGGCCGCTCAGGTCGGCCTGGTGTCAGATTGCACTCAGGCAGCATTTTACAGCACCTAACCCCTCCTCCAAAGAAAAAAACAGCCACACAGATCACATACTTAGACCTGCCCATACCTGTGGCATGAGATTAATTCTTTTTTCTGAACATGTTCTAAAAACAAGAGAATTAAAAACTAAAAGAGGAATATCCAACAGTAATCAGATACTGATTTAACTTTGGTCGTGAAAAAAATTTATCTTTTTTTTTTTTTCTCATAAAGCTTAAAAGTTAACAACTATCGAAATATTAATTACCATTTTTATTATACAAATTAACTATCCACAAGAATTTTCTTCAAGTACCCAAAACCTCTTAGGGAAACACACCTTGCCAGAGAACATAAACATGGTAAAAGCTTATCAGCAAAACCTGTCCAGGCAGTTAAAAAACTTCATTCTGAAACATTAATTAACTTGCAAGGAAACTTTCATTTCTGTCTATTGGTTCCCCCAGTTAGTATTCTCATTTAAAAACAAAACTAGGCTATAATATAATCAAACTGTCCCTCCCACCTCAGCTAGCAGCAGACTCCCTTCCTACATACTTGGGTTCAGTCTTGACAGAAAGAGGAAAGTCAGGGACACCAGCCAGGTGTGGCACACAGCAGCAATCCTGACGTTTGCAAAGTGAACCTGGAGCTGCATGGGCAACAGCCCATCTCCCCTGAAAGACCTCCTGCATGAGACTCGAAATGTGAAGCATTCTTCCTATGGCTAATTCCCACACTGCACAAGCCTTCTCTGGTAGAAACCATTCGTCGTACGTTTTATTCTCAAAAAGACAGGCCATCAGCTACCAGCAAATTAAAGGTCACATAATATGCTTCATGACAGGGGCTGCGCAGGAAGGCAACTGCTGCTTCACACTTTCATTCAGGCCCCTCTCTAGTCTAGCTCCATTCCACTGACTCCTCAGACATTCCTTTCCCTCTTCCCTTCTTCCCTCTTTCCTTTCTTTTCTCTCCTTTTTTCTCTCTTAAGGGACAGGGTCAGGGTGGCCTCAAACTCCCAAGGATAATGAAATAGGCCTGTAGACACATCTACCTGGCTCTTGCCAGACATTTATCAAGAATGAAAGCATGGTCAGCTTCTCTACCTGAAACTCGTCAGCAGCGGCCACTGAAAGTCTGGCCTGGCTCTTTTCATGGCATAAAAAGGTATGAGGAAATCAAAGGGAGACTAAGCCTGGAAGACGGCATCTGAATACCTTGGCTGGAAAGGTCAGGATCCATGGATCAACCTTAAATGGACAACCTTAAATGTAAGCCTGACAGTCAGAAGAGGGACATACTGGTGACAGAGGAGAATGAACAATGAACGAAGAGATCAATGAACAGAGTAAGAACCCAGCCATAAACCCACATAAATACAGGCAACTAACCTTTGCCTAAGGAGCAAAGGTAATTCAGTGGAGAAAGATAAAGTCTTCACAAATACTGCAATAGCTGAAAAACTGCATATAAGACACATGAATCTAGACAGACTTCACAGATATTAACTTAAAATGGGTTAACAGCTCTGAATGTAAAACATAAACCTATAAAGCTCCTAGAACATGAAGTCCAGATAACCACTGGGTTGGTTTAAGAGGTACAAGACCTCTTAAAATTCTAGTTAAAATTTGGGCCACAGTTACAGTTTAGTTGGTAGAGTACTTGACTAACGCGATTCTGGGTTCAAACACTAGCACCACACATACATGCACACATATACACACAAAGCCAAGCAAGCCCAATGTTCAAGAGGTGGAGGCAGAAGGAATGCCACCCCCTGGTCTACGCAGTGAATTCCAGCCAGAGACATTAGCAAGGCTCAGTCCAAATAACAAAAACCCGACAATAGAAGAACGCATGCTTAAAAGTGATTTCAAAATGCTAGCCATGGTGGAACGTACCTTGCATCCTAGCATTCCAGACACCTTTACCTTCATGTCATTTCTGCTGTGTATCTAAAGCAGTTTCTTTTTTGAAAAAAAAAAATATTTTATTCATTGACTTGAGGTACACAGAGCAGAAGTGACCTGCTCTGGTACACAGAGAGGTCAGAGGACAGCTTTTTTAAAAGCTGATTCTCTCCTTAAGTTTATTCCCCTGGTTAGTATTTTTATGTGGAATCTGGGATTCAAACTCAGGTTGCTTTTGAGGCCAGGGCTTTAACCACTGAGCAATCTTCCCAGCCCCTTGTACTATGTATTTATTCCTGGCTTTCATGATAAAACCAAGATATTGATCAATTCTGAAAAACACTGAACATATTCAATGTCCCACATTATGAAATATCAGCCAAGATTTAATTCTTTATGTAAATATAAACAAGAAATCATGTCATTTATGTGTAAATTGGCTCATCTTTAATAAGCAGTAAGATTATATATGTACCAAAGATTTACTCTAAAATAAATTTATGATTTACTATCAGTAAGAAGCCCTGAACGCAAGTACATCAATGATCCTGGCATGAAGTCTTCTCCAAGAGGACAGGTTTTCAAACATGCTTATTTGATACATAACCAGAACTCATTAAAAGATCCCAAACACCTACTTTTCAGAGGTGCCTCTGCTGCTATGGATGGTAAGCAGTTCATGAATGTACACTGGACTGATAAGTCCATCACTGTGGAAAATACGGAGAAACAATGCACGAGTCTTGATCGCATGAAACAAGGCAGAGACCCCATGAGTTGGTCAGTACTGCATACTCTCAGAAGGTCTGGGTTCTGAAACAGGGTTTCAGCAATAGAACATGGTCCCTGTGACTGCGAAGCCATTGCACGTCACATTGAAAGGATCTGGGAAGCACTGCTCAGAAATGCAGATGTCGAAGGCAACACTGACAAGGTCCACTCCCAATGGGCCTGCTGCTCTCCTTAAATTCCCCATTTCTCAGCAATGTTCTATAGATTGTCTGAGTTACGACACAATCTTTCAAACAAATAGAAAACACCTAACTGATGAACTTTATGTTTTTGTTCTTTGTCTAAGGATTGGAAGAGAGGAAGCTGGGGGGCGCACCATGCCTATAATTCCAGCAATGGGGAGGCAGACATAAAAGGGTTGCAATTTTGAGACAATCCTGGACTATGTAACAAGTCCCTGTCTCAAAAAATAAAATAAACCAGGCAAGGTGGTACTGTTAATGAGGTGAAGGCAGGAAAATAGAAAGTTCAAGGCCAGTCTGAAATCCACAAAGTTGAGCCCAAAGTCCATCCTGGGTTATAGCTGCACTCTGTCAAAAAGAAAAAGAAAAGGACTGGAGAAGTGTTTTATGGTTAAACCTCTTCCTTGAAAACAGAAAATGCTGAGTTTGATCCCAGATCCCATATAAAAATGCCACATGGAGAAGGTAAAGGCCTGTACTTCCCACCCTGGAATGCACAATCTAGGAAACTCCAGAGCAAAGCAGAGACAGCACAATCCAGAGTGATTCCCTAAGTCACCGCTGAGCCTCCACAGGTACACAGTGCCCTCTGACACATGTACACGCACGCACGCACGCACGCACGCATGCACCCACAAGAGTTGAGCCAATTATTTACAGGGCCAAGATGGGAGCACGAATAACGTCATGGATTGCCAGGACTACACACTGAATGCAGGCCAGCCTAGGCAACTCATTAAAATTATAAAAACATGGCACTCACTGTAAGGCCCTGTGCTGTCCTTCATCCTTCACACTCCCATCTTTCTGGACAAGTGAGGTGGTTTGAGGGTGGGACCCTGTCTCTACCTCTCCAGCAGGCTGTCAGTTGTGGAAGACTGGGAGATGCTTGTTCTACCATGTGGATCCATTTATTTTTAATTTGAAGTGTGTAAAATCAGCCACCAGCTGGCTGCCTAAAATTTTATTCTGCCTCATACTATGACTTTAGAAGGAGAAGGATTTAGTAGTTGACAACTTAAAATGTGATTTTATGAAAAAGACACATCTCGTCCTGACGGTCCATCCGGAGACTGAGTGCCATGGGTTGCAGTGAGAGCATCCTCCTGTGCCAGCCATGCCGCCCCTCGGTGGGCCTGTCCTGTCCTGTGTCGGCCACGTCTCCTCTCTGTGGACCTCTCCAGAGTCTCTGTCACCCTCTCCTGCCTTGAAGACAGTAGTCACGAGTTTGCAACTTCACTTTTATAACATGTTCTGAAGAGAGCTATTTTTATTAAAGGTCTTTATAAGAAATAAAAAAAGTTTATGAAAACAAAAAAATGGTTTTGAGGTACGAAGAGGGAGCTGGGGAGATGGTTCAGTGGTTAAAGCTCTTGCCTCCCAAGCAAAGGGACCTGAGTTGGGATAACCAGATCTGACATGAAAATGAGGGGTAAATGTGGCTGCTCCTGTGATTCTAGTCCTGAAAGGCAGAGACTGGGAATCCCCAGACTATCCCTAATAGTAAGGTCTTGGTTTAATTAGAGAACAGGCTCACTACATAAGGTGGAAGAGTGACGAGGATTCCCATAGGACTCTTGGGCTTCACGGGACACACACTCAAGTGCATACTCTCGCACACATACATACACCACTCACACATACGTACACCCCTAACATAACCAAAAGAAAAAACTAATAATGATAAAAGAGGGTTGAGTTCTGTGTGTGGTACAGTCTTGACTAGAGCTTGATTTAATCCCCAGTATCTTAAAAAAAAAAAAAAAACTGGAAAAGGGAACAAATGACAGAATCTTTAAAAACTACATGACTCAACACTATGTTCTTTTCTATTTTAACTGTTCACATGTGTGCATGTTTATTCATGTATGTGTATGTCCACATACATGTAATTCATTTACAAGTACTTCTGAAAGTAGATGCCGAGACTGAAGGTCATTGTTAGGTATCTCTATATATGCTGGTTCAACATGCAACATACAGGATACTAAATTCAGAAAAGAGGGAACTGGAAAAGGAAAGGAAATCTCCTGAGAACAAGAGTTACAAACCAACAAACCAATCCACAAAAACAAAAGAAGAAGGAAAAAAGATTCCTGACACAATAGGCATTTTCGAAAATACTATGCAAAACAGTCAACTATGTGCCTTAAGAGAATCCCTGTAAATAAGGAAAGACACTCCGAGCATTCCTTTACTGGACTCAGTATAAGGAATAAAGAAATCAAAATGCTTTTTGGCATTTCAAGATATTTGTCTGCTTTAGCTTTTTAATATTTTAAATATTTTTTTAATTCTGGATTGCTTCTACCTCCTTCTTGCTTCGCTCTGGGATTTTCCAGGCTCCATGGCCAGGACAGGCCACTGCAGTTTCTGCCTAGCATTTTTACGTGGGACGTGGGATCTGAACTCAGGAGCTTCTGCTTGTGAGGCAGAGTCTTAACCCCTGAGCTATCTCTCCAGCCCATTGTCTGCTTTAGTTTTTCACAATCTCTCTCAATGAACTTCCAGCTGGCCAGGCCATCAAGCTTGTGACTTTAGAAAACAACTTTTAGGGGTCAGTTCTCTGCTTCCACCACATGGGCTCTAGGGATTGAAGTTTGTCATGCTTGGTTGCAAGCATCTCTACTTGCTGAACCACTTTACTAGTCCCACTTATTAGAGTTTTAAGAAGTATTCTAGGGCTGGAGAAATGGCTCAGGAGTTAAGTCTCTGCCTCAGAAGCAGAAGGTCCTGAGTTCAGATCCTAGGTCCCACCTAAAACTGCCAGGCAGACATGGTGGCTGTTTGCACTTCTGGCTCTGGTGGCCAGGAAATCTGGGAAATCTCAGAGTGAAGCAAAAAGGAGGTAGAAGCAATCCAGGATGATTCCCAAAGTCACCTTTGATCTTCCTCAGGGACACACAGTGCCCTCTGATACACACACACACACACACACACACACACACACACACACACACACACGAATAAATACATAGAAAGATAAAATAAAAATAAAAAGCATTTTAACATAAGGACACATCCAGGAATCATATAACACAATATCTGTCTGTTAAGTGCTTTATAACTTATAAAGCAAAGTATATACTGCCTTACTTAGTTCTTGACTACCTCTGATATTTCTAAATGTGTCTCACAGGTTAAAAAAAAAAAGCCAACCCATCTTTAAAGAGACTAGGAAAGGGACAATCAAACAAACAAGAAAATAAATTATCATTTTCATATACAGTTTCTATACAAAATACTGTTATTACTTACTCAACTATATGGAAATCTCGCTTTATGAGGATATGAAGACTCAGCCAGCCAGCCAGCCAAATAAAGGGAATCTGTCATGATTTTCATTGTACTGAGATCTTTATTTGTCAAATAATAATAAATATTCAAAGTATTCAGAAACAGAGTTAAGGGCTTGAACCCATGTCAGACATTCCTTTCATTCAGTGAATAGCCTACAAAAACCTACATGTTGATGTCCCGTTATAGGTGATGTGAGTACGCAGAACAAAGGACAAAAATTTCTAGCCTCGTTATCACTACAAACTATTGATATTAACTAAGACAAATATAAATGTGTTCACTGAAATACAAGAAGCTTTGTACAAAGTTCATGCTCCCAAATTGTTCACTAATCACTTACTATGTCCTGTCTCTAAGGATTAATAAGCTGCATATAAGTAAAAGACATAAGAAAATTTTCTACATTCTCTATGAATGAGCATTAAAAAAAAAAAAAAAAACAAAAACTAAGAGGAGCTAGCAAGATGGTTCAGCAGGTAAAAAGTTCTTGCCATGCCTGGTAATGGGTCAGACCCCTGGAGCCCACTTAAAAGTGGATAAAGAATAACCAACTCGGAATATCGGTCCTCTGACCTCCACTTGTGAACTGTGGCATGTGCACACCTCCACAGAAAAGTAATTAATTTGGTCTAGAGAGATGGCTCAGGGGTTGAGTGCCTTGTAAGCAGAAGGGCCCTGAGTTTGGATCCCAGATCCCATGTAAAAATAAATACCAAGAGGAAACGGCAGCTGCTGCACTTCTGGCCCTGGAAGGCAGACCCTGAGAACATCAGAGCAAAATAAATCCAGGGTGATTCTCAAAGGCACCCTCCAGCCTCCACAGGCACAACATTGCTCTCCGATACTAATATGTGCATGCGTGCGCACACACACACACGCACACACGCGCCTGCTCTGAAAAAAAAGTAATTTAAAAAATACAAAGGAAACATGTGTATTATAAGTTGAATTAGACCAAGAGTTCATAGAGGATACTTTACCTTATAAAGCCCACCAAAATTGTCAAAGATGGCTAAAGAAGTAGTTCAGTTGGGAAGGTGCTTGAATAATATGCAGCAAACACAGGTTTGATCCTCGCACCGCCTAAAATGTGTGTGTAAACTTTATGTCTATAATCGAAGCACTGGGAAATAGAGGCAGGAGGATCAAGAGTTCAGGGTCGTCCTCGGCTGTTTAGGGCTGTAGTCTTCTGCTCAAGACCGGCAGAAGACTGTGCCTATTGGTGTTTCATCATCAAAGTGGGGAAGACCTCATGAGGCACTCCCCTCCTGAAATACAAGTGATAGGTAACAACGGTGGTGGGAAAGGAGCCATTTCTTCAGTGAGAACAGCCGCTGATGATCATCTACGGCTCCGGCAGGAGCTAATGCAGACAACCTTATTAAACTCAGTGGGACACACACAAATCAAAGGAGGAGGGAGACTGGTGGGAACAAGGATTTCAGTGGGAAAAGAAAGGGATATGGAATCAGATAATGCAGGATGGAAATGACTTAAATTCATTGTATGTATGAAGTGGGTGTTAAGTACATGTATGAAACTGCAGAAAAATGAAATTATAAAAATTTCTCCAATATTTGTTTTGACATTTTGAATTCTATACAATCAACATTCTCTAGATCCAATGGGTTGGGCACTAGGCTTTGTTATACTCAAAGTAATATATATGCATGTATTTTCTGATTCAACAGGCATAATACGACAATATCCTCAAAAAACATCAGCGCAAAGGGAGATCCTACAAGTAAAAGGGCACTCAAAAAACCTATGAACCATTTTCTATAAATCTTTGAATAAATTTTTTTTATTTATTCAATTGTGTGTGTGTATATGTGTGTGTGCATGTATGTGTGTGTGTGTAGAACCATGGACGAATTCAGAAACCACCATGGACCGCCTCCTCCTTGTTTACTCTGCCCCAGGATTCACAGGCTCTGCCCCACCAGGACCAGAAACGCAGGCCGCCCCTGTTTCCGCCTGGCGTCTATACGTGGGGTCTAGGATCCGAACTCAGGACCTTCCGCTGCAAGGCAGAGGCTTAATCCCTGAGCCACCTCTCCAGCCCAATATAGAAGAACAACTTGATAATTTCTTTAAAACTCCCTAAAAATTAAAATCAATAAACTTGTTTCTTTCAGCTTTTTTTTTTTTTTTTTGGAGGCAGGATCTCAGGTAGCCCAGCTATCTTTGAACTCAATATGGATATAGTTCGAGCTGACTCTGGATTCTTAATCTTCCTTCTTCTGATCCAGTGATGAGATTGCAGGCATGCATCATCATGCCTGGCTCCTTCAACCACTAAAAAGCAGACATGAAGCCAGGAGTGGTGGGATGCATCAGTAATATAATTTCTTCAAGAGACCAAAGCAGGACTGCCAACAAATTTAAGATCAGCTGAGGCTATACAATGAGATCTCATCTCAATGAATGAATGAGAGCTGCATTTTATTTAGATTTTATTTTTTCAAGATAGTTTTCCTCATTAAATTTTGTAACACACACTTCTAAATTTTATTTATTTATTTATTCAATTGTGTGAGTGTATGTGTGTGTGTGTGTGGAACCACGGGTGAATTCAGGAACCACCATGGACGCCTCCACCTCCTCCTTGTTTACTCTGCCCAGGGATTCACAGGCTCCGCCCTACCAGGACCAGAAACACAGGCCGGTGTCTATACGTGGGATCTAGAATCCGAACTCAGGACCTTCCACCTGTAAGGCAGAGGCTTAACAACCCCTAAGCCACCTCTCCAGCCCTGTAACACACTTCTAGAATAGTCAGTTATAAGCTAAAAGCCTACTTGTGAAAATTCTTGCTACTACCATTAGTAAATACCACAATCTGTGTAAAACTCACACAGGCAGGAAAGACTTAAGAGATAACCAGAAATACGGATAAAAGAAAAAAAATGACAAGAAAAAGTATATTTTATTCAATGGAAAAATCAGGGTTATAAAGAAGTAGAATTTTTTCTAAATTAATTCACGGTCAAAAGTAAAAGGTTTTAGATGCTTAGCAATCTTATATAATTAAGCTATTCTTAGCCACATTTTAGACTGACCAACATATATATTACCACGTTTAGCTAGGATGGAGACTACTAATGTTATTAAGATACTTGATCTTCATAAATTACAAAATGGGGAAGGCTGGATAGAAACCTTGCAACAAAATTATTTCTTATAAATGAACTATAAAGGCAGGCAATTTCTAGGTAGGACCCACATTATAGTTTTTTAGTCAGCCTGTTGGTTTCCGGATGGAGTCATCAAATGTGTATTTATTCCACCAATAAGCACTGATGCTTGTACTAGGTGCAAGTTCGGAGCTGTGTACACAAAGGTAAAGACAAATAGGACTTCATTTCCTAATAAAAACTGCGAACGATTAACTAAAAACAATATAAAAAATGTGCCAACCAAGTGAGGGGAAATAGGAAGGAATCAATACTCTTGAGAACAAGGAAATGACATGGAAGAGACAGGCAGACAATTTCATTAGGACCAAGCAGCATCTATTGCTACAAGTAGAGAGAGTTAGAATGAAAATCAGACAGCCCTGGGAGAAATTTAAATCAGACAGCCTATGAGAAACTTTTTTCTAGCAGGACACAAGGTCTGGTTTCAACAGGCCCACATTCAAGTCCTAATTATATCATTTACTGACTACATTTTCTGGATAGTCAGCCTCCGTAACTCTTCATTTCTAACCTTCCATATAAAAAGTGTATTTGAGACTATATATATTTCAGCAGGTACCACAAAAGTTCATCAGAACCCAGCTTGGTCCCCAGAACCCACGAAAAAGTCAGGCATGGTAACACATTTCACTTGTCATCCCAGCACTGGAGGCGTGGATATGGGCGGATCTCTGGGGCAGCCTTCCCTACCTGGAGAAAGGTGGGGACGTCTAAGGAACAGCACCTAAAGTGGCTTTCACATGAACCCACACATGCACGCGCGCACACACACACACACACACACACACTCATAGAGAATATTTTGCACTAGTGTGAAAGTGCATGCCTGTAATCCTAGCACTCAGGAGACTGAGGTGAGAGGATCATGAGTTCAAGAGGAGCCTGGGTACACATGAAGACCTTCTTTCAAAAAAAAAAAGTCACAAAGGAAACACTTTTTAAGTATGTAAAAATTGTATTTTCTTATTAGGTCCTACACGTCCATCAAAGCTCCAATTGTTATCAGTAATCCACACAATCCACATAACACACGCCTAGAATCAACAAGTGCCACAAGTTTAATGAAACAGGCATTATGCTTTACTGCTCTCCCCAATGGGAAATTAAAGCAGCAGCTGTACATCTGCGTCTCTGTTCCTCTCATCGTGGTTTAACTGACAGGAAGCCAAAACGACGATATGGTATACGAACGTCAACTATTTCCTGCCTTCTTTGGTGTATCTTTCTCTTATTTTATAAATACATTAATAGTCTATTCAGACATAATGAAGTATGATATCAGAAACACAGAAACGAATCATGATTATTTTTATGAAAGCAGAGCTAGTAAAAGTATTGAAATTTAAAATTTGATATGCAGACAAAAACTCATTATTAGTCGCTTTGATATTTAGGTTTGGCTTTGTTTTGCTGTTTGTTTTGAAACTGGATGGGCAAAATGAAGCTTTCTTTTCCTTCATATTGGCCAGTTCTTGCCAGTAGTTGGCAGTAGACAGAAACCACCACAATTACACTTCCAACAGAATTCTCCACTCTAGTCGGTGTCCACAACGACATCGTTCATCTCACAAGCCCATCTTCAACTTCCTGTGGCTTTTTCTTTTCTACCCAGAATTTAATATGTGCCTACTATTCAACTTGCAAGCTCAGCACTATACTTCTTACCAAAGGTTTCTTAAATGATGGCCTGAAAAGAAACAAGTACCAATTCATTTGTACTTCCTTAGTATACCTTTTATATATTTCTGTTCGTGTTTTCAAGTAACCCCCATATATAATTAACAACCTGAACCCCACAAAAAGAAAGATTCTGCCCATGTCCTTGTGCATTAGTTTCCTTCTCCCACCTCTGGCTCTGATGTTTTATGGAGAAACTTTAAAGAAAAGGAAAGTCTCAAAGCAGCTGCAGAGACCCTGAAATCCACCACCTAACCCTGATTAAAAGATCAAGTATACCCCAGCCCAGCGAGCAGACTTAGAAAGTAAACGCCCTAGCTGTGCAAGCCTCACAACCTGCGTTCAATCCCCAGAGCCCATGAAAAGATGGAGACAGCCACCTCCAGATCTTAGTTCTCTGTTAGAAGCATTTCTGGGGTCCCTACACAAAAACAAGGTGCATCATATGTTTTGTGCATATGTGCATGCACTTTGTGGGAGGATGCATGTCATGCATCTATGTAGACTTGTGTACATACCTGTGGGTGGCTTCGTGTGTGTGTGTGTGTGTGTGTGTGTGTGTGTGTACACGCACGCACATACACATGGACCAAGTTCAATCCCCAGAACCCATAGAAAGATGGTGAAAGAACCACCTCCAGACTCTTAGCTCCTCTGTTAAAAGCATTTCTGTGGGCCCCTACACAAAAAGCCAGGTGACCTTAGTTCAATTCCCAGAACTCCCAGGGTGCAATAAAAGAACCCAATTCTGCAAAGTCATCCTCTGATCTCCACACCCTTTCTCTAAGCAAATACCTTTTATTTTTCTGCATCTATTCAGTTCTCAAATATTTCACAGAGTCAGATATAGAAAATTTGCACAGCAAAATTTTGGTGAAACTATGTAAATTCTTCTTTTCTCTTTTTTCTTGTATGTTTCAAAACACGTTCTTTTTGGCCTGGAGAGATGGCTCAGGGATTAAAGCCTTTGCCTCTCAAGCAAAAGGGCCTGAATTCAGATATCGAATATGACTGCAGCCTGCACTTCCCATTCTGGAAGGCAGAGCCTAAGAAACCCCAGAGCAAAACAGTACAGAGATAAAGCAATCCAAAGTGAGAATCATTCTTGGACCTTCAAACATACACAAGTGCCCTCTTCATATACCCACACACTACACATCCACATCTATATACACAAAAAAATGTATATACATGTACAAAGTATTAAACAAAGTATTAAAACAAATGTTTAAGTAAAATTATTTCCATAACAAATCGACCACTTTAGGCAGCCCCCCCAAACTAAATCATAGGCAATATTTTTTTTTAATTTATTTATTCAATTGTGCATGCGTGTGTGTGTGTGTGCGCGCGCATGTGCCCATGTGTGAGCGTGTTTATGTGTGTGTAGAACCATGAGCGAATTTGGGAACCACCATGGACGCCTCTACCTCCTCCTTGTTTACTCTGCCCCGGGATTCACAGGCTCCGCCCTGCCAGGACCAGAAACGCAGCCCGCCCCCCACACCCCCCACTTCCGCCCAGCATCTATACGTGGGGTCTAAGATCCGAACTCAGGACCTTCCACCTGCAAGGCAGAGGCTTAATCCCTGAGCCACCTCTCCAACCCCAGGCAATATTATTTTTAATAAATATTCCCAATTCAAATCTGAAATCCTGGGCTGGAGCTCAATGATGGGGTATCTGCCTAGCACATGCAGGGTGCTGGGTTCAATCCCAACAACAAAAAAATAAAATAAAATAGTAATAATAAAATACAAGTAAGTCTGAAACATTCATATTTTTCCTTATACTTCATGTACATTTTGCTTATTTTAAAGCTATATGCAGATTGAAGAGAGAGCTTTAATAGCTAAGAATGCTTGTTAGGCAAACTGAAAAACCTGAGTTCAACTCCTCAGGACTCAGAGACAGGAGGATCATGGGGAGCTTGCTGACTACCAGTCTAGCTAAGGCACGAGCTTCCCCATCTCAAAGAAGAAGGCAGAGGGCTAGAGGAAACCTACCCTCCTCCTCTGGCCTCTGCGTGCACATGTGCATATACAGAATGCAGGCACATATCTATAAAGACTAGCATAGCAGCACATGCCTGAAATCCCAGCACTTCGGAAGCTGAGGCAGAAGGATCTGTTAGGACAGACCCAAGACCCAAGATTCTTTCTCAAAAAGAAAGAAAGAAAAATTGAGTAAGGGAATAGCTCAGGGGTAGAGCAGCTTGCCCAGTATGTTTAAAGTTGCGTTTGATTCTCGAGCACTGAATTCGATCAGCCCCTAATAAAATCATATATAAATGGTGCATTACATATGTATTTTTCCAGTATATCCTAAGAAGTTTAAGGCATAAAACCTTAAATAAACACACTAATATGTAGAAAGGAACTTTTATCATTAGGCAGTCGCTAGAACTTAAAGACGTTAGATCCATGTTAAACCTCACTTAGCCAATTGTGATTACTGGGGCTTCCAGTGTAACACAACATACACTTATTTTCAAAGACATCTCAGAAAGTGTTCTGACCTTATGCAGAATACAGACACACTATGCCTGGTATGGAGATCTTAAGGAAGCCGAAGTGTCTAAACCCTAAGTGTTTTAAACCTGCTTGAAATATTTCTTCAGTTCAGACTGAAACTTTCTTTTTAGGATTGAACTCATGGCCACCTGCATACCAGGCAAGCAGCTGCCCCCCTAGTTCTTCAAATCTCAAATATTACACAGCAACCCAAGATTTTCCAATTAAGAACACAGTAAAAAAAAAATGCCAGCCAGGATGCTGATGTGTGCCTGTAATCTCAGGAAAGAAAAATGATAATGAGTTCAAGGCTGGCCTGAGCTACAGACCCTGCCTCAAAAAGCAAATTAATTCTTAAAAAGTAAAATCAGCAAATGCCTAGTGAGAAGTTAAATGTACCAGAATTTATTTAAAAGTATACTTTACTGTGACTACAAAGCATATAAAAACAACTGACAACACGAAATCCTTTTATTGTGAAAAAAATAGAACACAAAAAGCCTTCAGATGAGCAAAGACACCAGTGACTTCCTTCTGCCTTTCAACTTCCCTTTTCTCAAAAACAGAGGCACCAACTACATACAGAGACACAGACCAATACTTTCACTTTCTTTAAGAAAGAGTGATTTCTTTAACAGGTGCTAAAAATTAAAAAAAAAAAATCCTTCATAAAGTTATATATGTATGGTATCAACCTCAATAAAATTAAATTTATGCCACATAATTTTATGCATATACCATCATTTAATCAACCCCTAATTTTTGGAAATTTGGATTATTTCCAATATTATACTATTGCAGTGGTTTTCTAAAAATAATCCTCAGACCCAGAAGATTCTAGAAACTGTTCCATGGACTTCACGAAGTCAGAACTACCTCTTCGTAACCCTGAGGCACTTGCACCTCACTCTATGTTGACATATGCGCCACTGATCCCAAAGCAAAGAAGCTGGAGCCGCAGCGCCTCGTGCAGCTAGAGTCCAGGAGACACCCCTCACCATTCTCCTGGGTGTTTTACCACCAGGCAAGCACCCTTCAGCTTTACTCCGCGTCCGTGATGAAGACTGAAGCTGCTTGTCTTCTTACACCATCCATTCTCTCATGGTCTTGGCAAAGTCTTCAGAAAGCTCACCAAGAAGCTTGTGCCCTACAGAACTCTTGCACTTACATTCTAGGAACTACGTGAAAGAAGTTTCCAAGTTGGAAGGCATCTAATGCCATTGACAAGAGCCAATAAACACACGGTGGACAAACAAAGAATGCAACACTTATGCGGCAGAGAAAATTAATTCTCAGAGTTTAATAAAATAAGCAAATATTACAGGAAACATGGTTTGATCACATTCACATGAACCCTAAAAGATAAAACTACAAAGAAAAAGTCAAGGTAATCACAAGTTTGAAAACGAAGCCATTATAGACAGAAGTGGCTTCAAAGGAAACACACCTCTGTTTGCTCAGAGGTTAAATGTGACATGAATAAACACAGTTACACACTATAGGTGTTTTGCTCACTTGCGATATGCATATTCAGTTTAGAAGGAAATTGCTTCAATACTATAATTCTACAAAATAAAGCTCCATAAACTGTTACTAAATCAACCAGTCAAAATTTGTAGTTTCACTGTGTAAAAAACTATTAAAATATTTTATTTATTTGAGGGGGGTGCACACATGCATGCTACAGTATATGGATGGAGGTCAGAAGACAGCTTTTTAGAAATTGATTTTCTCCTTTTTCCACATGGGCTTCTAGGGATCAAACTTGGGACACCAAGGTTGTAAGTAGGTAACTGCTGAACTATCTTGTCAGTCCCTACAAGTCTGTTTTCTAAACCCAAAAAAACCTTTCAAGTTTGGGTTTTTTAAATTATCATTGAGAGAGGTATTTATAAGAGCCCAACCCTCTCTGCGTTTCCATAGGCAGTTAATGTCATTGGAGGAAGGAGGCATTTTCTTTAATCATGTGATCATGCTAAGGAAGCTCAGGCTTCTATAAATAATCCCTCACCCAGGATTCTGTAAGCACCCTGCTAAACTGCAATGGCACACATGCATACCACGCACACACACACACACACCACCACTATCACCAGGAGAAAGAGAAAGTGAATTAGTTGAGAGAAAAAAGGGATCAGCAAGATGAGAGGGACAATAAGGTATAATATATGACAAACATATAAATGTTATAGTAAAACCTATCAGTGCGTATGACATATGTTGATGAAAATAAAATCAACAACTCCCACAACTTTTTATAAAAAATGTGTAATATAGGACTGAGAATCTAGTATATAGATAATGTGTCACATCACTCACACTGGTTCCCGCTAACTTGAAGAGTATAGAGTACAGGATAGGATGATAACCAGTCTCAAGAAAATACTAGTTAAAAACGACAACTTATAGGCAGGCATGGTGGCACATGCCTACAAGCCCAACACTTGGAAGGTGGAGGCAAGAATAGCAGAGTTCAAGGTCATCCCATTTTTTACTAAGTACAGAGTCTGAGGCCATCCTAGACTATGAGACGCTGGCTCCCCAAAAGAAAAACAAAAAAATTTCTAAGAAGTGGTTGCCTTTGGGTAGAAGGATTGAAAACGGAAATACAGAAAAAAGGAGGCTATTTCTCATAACTGACCTTTCCCACTAGATTTTAAACAATGTATATACCCAACTCCAAAACTTTGTAATTTAAATATGTTAGCTCAATCTTAATAGAAACTAGAGAAGCCATACATGCAGTTTACAGGTACTTCAATTTCAGCATATGTGATATGGAAAGAAGACAGAATTGATACTAAATACTCAAGAGGAAAAGTAAAAACAAAGAGAGACAAGGAATGCAGTGAGGTTGGTACCAACTCAGACATGTTTGAAAGAAAAAATTAAAAATTTTCTGCACGAAAAATGTTAATAACTGGGTCCAAGAAGATTGCTTAGCAAGCAAGACAGCTGTTGACAAATCTGGCAGCCCAAGTTCGATCCCCAGAAGCCCACATGGTGCATATGTGAGCCTCTCTCTCAAATAAATATTTTTTTAAAAATGTAAACACCAAAGATCAGCTGAACAATTTCTCCCCTTTCTGCCAACAGAGCAAAAGCAAACATGCTGATTTACTCTTAAGGAGATACAGGCCATTTTCAAACAAAGTATCTTTTGGTGAGGACTGACCCAAGTAGCTCTAGAACGGAAGGTTTGTTAAACCTACAGCTGATGTATCAGCACCTACATGAGGCTTTTGGGTCGCCTTCACTCCCGGGCAGCGGGTGAGTTCTTAAGTCAGGGATTCTAAGTAATTCTAATGATTCAACTTAATGCAACACCAACCTTATGAAAGGAAAAAGGGTGGCAACTATGAAATACATCATCTTTTGTACTCCCTCTTCCTTACTTTCACAAACCATTCTCAAAGCTACAGCCAGACATGGACGCACATGCCTAAAATTTCTGCATGTCAAAGTTGCAGCAGGAGGATCCTAAGTTTAAGGCTAGTCACATGAGGAGACCCAGTCTCAAACATACAAACAAACAGAAACATGCACATGACTGAAGCCTATTTAATTATAAGCTATATAGCTTCTTAATTTTTAAGAACTCAAATTCTTCTCTTTAATAATAAACTCTTAAGTAATTTGCTTATTTGTGTGCCTCTTGATTTTTCTTTTATGAATTATTAGCCTTTAAAAACTTTTCAAAAAGGATTCATTAAATTTCTCAGTCCAGACTTGAAGTAAATGCAGCCTTTGCTTACTCAAAGGCTGACTAAACTAGCAATATGCAAACAAGGATGATCTCAAATGGCTCAGAGCTGAATTGGCAAAATGTCGGTTGTGCCTTTCTTGAAAGGCCACAAAACTGAGATCACGAACCCTTCCAAAAGATAAGCAATAACAGACGGCCTTTTTTATAATCCTCTCTCTTAAATCAAATATGATCTAAAGCACTTATTGAAGTGAATCCTCTAAGAACCAGCTTGATATCATTTGATAATGTGAAAATTTTATTTTCAAAACTATTACTAATTATGTCATATTATAATTTTGCTTGATCCAAGTTCTGATTTCATGGATTTTTCAGAAAAGTAAAATACTACTGCATGAAGCGTCTCAGCTACCCAGAATTTCAAGATACACCATACGAACACTTGCCAGTCAAACTAAAGCGATTTCAATGACAGCAAAGAGTTCAGGAAAAGACTAAGTAATCTCCTTTCTACAGTAGCTTTTAATTCTTATTTTTAAAAAATCAAATTTTAAGAACAAAAGGAAAGTCAATGCTCTATTTTTTCTTTTTCACACAAAATTAAAATTATACAAAACTCCTTCAAAGAGTTTCAAATTTTCAGAGGAAAACTTAAAGCTTCATTTTTTTTTTTCTAACAGTAAATGAATGAATCATTCAGTCTTTCTTCCTCCTAACACTCACTTTTACCTGTTATCTAAATGGTTGTTCATTGGACTTAAACCTCCAGCTCTCGAAGGAAATGTTTAATGTAACTCACTAACTTAAAAAAGAAAAAGAAAGAAGAGAATGGTGTTTTGAGCAACACCTGTAACTGAGCTGTCCCAAAACCTCATCCTAACAAATAACAAAGCCGCTGTTCCCTGATATTCCTACATCCTTATCACGTGAACTGTACAGTTTGCTTAATTACAACTTTCCGGCCAACCCCACAAATACGATTAGATTTCTTTTAATTAAAATCTAGCCTAGTTTGTGATAATAAAAGAGAAAAAGAAGGAGGAAAAAAGGAATATAGTTCTTTATTCTGAAGTCAGAGAGAAAAGCATATCAAACACATATTTTAACAAAAGACTCAAAACTTCCCATAACTAAAAGCTTTGTTAAAAGCCTCCCAGCAGTTAAGTGCAATCAGGCATGTGACTCACCACACATTTTATCAGAGTTAAAGAACATTCAGCCATGTTCTGCTACAGGTAAGAACTACAGCGATTCAGCCAATAAATAGCCAGAAGCAAACACAGGAAATCACAAGTTACCTTCAAACTGTCTTTGTCTTCAGATTTTGTCCTTTGGGCTTGAAACTAAAAAGCAACCCGGCAAGTTTTACGCTGCTAAAATGGCTCCGGTGGATTGGGGAAGTGGTGTCTGAGCTTCAGCTTATGAGTCACACATGAAACTAAGTGTTTCTAAGGGAGGCACGCCCTTGTTGCTGTGGACCCAATTATTCTGCGAGGTCAAACATGCAAATGTACAGGTAAAATGAGGGAGAAGCAGAAGACAGGAGCCAGGCAGCATCAAGAAGCAAACTCTATCTAGACTAAACTATTAATAAACTCATGTTGGCTACCTTATTTTAAAAATTAACATCACAAATAGAATGAGAATCTATAAGGAAATGCAAGTAAAACTTGTGTTTTAAAACATAAAAATCTCAATTTTTAAAAATTACTTTAATATGTCAAATAAATACAACTATGAAAGGAAAAAAAGTGTGAGAAGCTGAAAGAGACAGTAACTATGGCTCTTAATATAATTGACTGGCGTGCCTAACCTAGCTATTCATTAACCCTTATATGAAAGGATATATTGCTATGTAATCTGGAAAAGCTAGCAAACTAATACCAGATGCAGAGTTATATGTTCTCTATAAACAGATAAAATCCACTAGAAAATCCAAAGTTCAGTGGAAAAATAAGTGTCAATTAATATGACTATTAGAACTTTAACATAATACATGTGAGAAAGATCTTAAGCTTGGTAAACTTTTGAAAAATTTAAAAAGTTACCAATGTGATCATAATTCTTAACTCTATTATTTGATAGCCACAACTTTAACCTTCAGAACCAAAGTTCTGCGTTTCTCTCCAGCCTTCCGCATGCCAGGCACCCAGCTACAGCGGGCAGCACCCTTCACTGGCCAATACAGTGGGCAAAGGCCCATGAGAGCTCTGCCCTCAAGTCGCCATCCGTGACGAGGTGCTCCAGCCACCAAGGCATTCGCTCTACACCCGCGGTTATTTATGAATTTATTTTAGGAATAATACCTTGATTAAAATGGTCTGACAACATTAAGCACTTCCGACAAAACTCAATGGACACCTTTCATCCTAATCCTTTACGAAAAGTCAAATTTAGAAATCTTTTCTTCCTTTAATTGGAAGTAATTAATTTATTTTACTAGAGGTACAGATCACAGGATGAACTGGTGCTGGCAAAAATTTTACAAGTGCTACAAAACACATCTCAGGGGACCAAGAACAGTCTTATTTCCCCCCAAGTGCTAGGAAGATAAGTAAGCACCACTAAGCTCAGCCTGTGCCATTGCTTCTTATCTATGACATGAACAAACACTATCTGCTACCAATGATTACTGTCAAGATCCAATGAGAACACAGCGTCAGCAAGAGGGCTCTCAGCAAGTCAAGGAGCTTGCCACACAAACCTGAGTTTGGTCACTGTAACCACATAAGGTGGATGGAAGGAACTGACTCCTAAGTCATACTCTGGCATCCACACATATGCTCACACTCACTCACGCACAATATTAACAAATAAGTCTGTACAGTGCTGTCCAGATAATATAAAGAACTTTTTGAACCAAAAAAAATCTTTTCAATGATCGTATCAGAACAGATACATCCACAAACAAAACCACTGGTAAAACCAACTGCTAAGGACATGAAGCAACAATGGAGTAAAGTGCCTGTCTGTCACATGGTACCTGTGCCAAGGCCAGGCAAGGCAATGCACCAGAACCCCAGAACTGAAGGAGTGGAGACCAGAAGATGCTGGAGCTCCTTGGCTGGAGCCTGGCCAGATCGATGCGCTCCAGATTCAGTGAGAGACACTGCCTCAAAGATGAGGGGGAGACAGAGCCAGGTGGACACGTGACAGTGACCTCCGGCCTGCGTGCACACCATGCACCCAGGTGACGCACACTGTCTTTACTTGAATCTGTGCCCAGATCAAGAGATAACATACTATGACTTTCAGAAATAGAAGGGAAAAAATTAAGCCATTAAAATAACAGGTGACCACAAAAACAAAAAACAAACAAACAAACAAAAATGTATGTTCTCCACTATTCAAATATAAAAATAAAATTTAAAGAGGCTGAGTTAGGTATAATGGTCCTTCCACTGGCCATTGTTATTGGTTTGATGTTAACACCTGTGAATGTGAAACCCCAAGCACTATAGAATATTCAAATGTAAACTTCAATATAAGAACACTGCAGGTCCTCCTCCTTCTTCTGTACTGATGAGTTCCTGAACTCCCACTAATGAAAAAGCATGCCTCCGAGACAAGTATCTGTGTGTTTTAAGCTCACTGGGGCTAAGGTGGCCATATCCTCATCTTCTTTTGCCCACCCCATGATGGTTAATGTTGTCCAGCAACATCAAGAGGCAGGCCTCCAGGAGCACCTAAGAGGGGGGTCTCTAGATGAGACTGGCCTCTGGGCATGCCTGTGAGGACATTTCTTGATTGCATAATTGATGTGGGAAGACCCAACCCATGGTGGGTAGGACCACTCCCTGGGCAGGGAGAGATGGCTGAGTGTTGGGGAGTAAGAAAATGTACATTCAATTACTTCTGTGCACTCCTGACTGCGGATATGTTGTGATCACTTCCCTCAGCTCCCGCTGCTGTAACTTCTCTGAAATGAGAGACCATAATCTGGAATTGTGGCTGGAATTAAACTCTTACCCTCTGTTGCAATTAGTGCTCTTTTGCTGTGAGACACCACCTGACAGAACTAACTTAAGGAAGAAAGGCTTACTTGGCTTAGGGTCTCAGGAGATACAATCCATTAAGGCAGTTATTGCATAGCAAAGGGCATGGCAGCCAGGAGCCCAAACTGAAAGTCAATTTACATCACAGCAGCCATCAAGAGGGAGGGAGGGAAGAAGACAAAGGGAGAGAGAGAGAGAGAGAGAGAGAGAGAGAGAGAGAGAGAGAGAGAGAGAGAGGGAGAGAGAGAGAGAGAGAGGAAAGAGGGAGAGAGAGGGAGAGACAGGGGGATGAATTAGGGCCATGCTACCAAACCTCAAGGCCCACCTTCTGTGGCATGCCTTCCTCCACAGCAAGACTCTACCTCTTAAGAGGGGCAATCTTGGGCTAGACAAATGGCTCAGGAGTTAAGACTCTGTCTCACAAGCAGAAGGTTCTTAATTCAGATCCAGGTCCATACATAAAAACATGGCAACAGTGAAGGAAGGCCTGTACTCCCAGCCCTGGTGGGTAGAACCTGGGAAATCCCAAAACCAAAAAAGTGGGGAGGGGTGGAAGTAATCCAGGATGATTCCCAAAGTCCCCCTTAGGGGCTCTGATACACATACACCAAAAATAAATTTTAAAATAGTGTAAAAGCTGGGGGGAGGCGGGAAAGGAGGGAGAAGGCCAGTGAAGAATGCTTGCTAGGCATGGGTAAGACCCTAGGATCAACTCCCAGCCCTAGAAGGAAGGGACAATGGAGGGAAGAAGGAAGAAGACAGGATTTGTCAAAGACGTCAACAACTTTTTTTTAAGGGTCTTGTTCTAGCTCAGGTGGCCTAGAATTCGGTATGGAGCTAGGCTAGTCTCAAACTCGCAGCAATCCTCTTGTCTTGTTTTCTTTTTGAGACAGGGAGTCGGGCAGGCCTGGAGCTCGCTGTGTCGAACAAGAGATCTTCCTCCTCTGCTACTGGTCACTGAGATCACAGGCATGTACCAGAATGTCCAGTGTTGAGTAACTTGCAGAAATTAATGCATGTAGTGCACGTGTGTGTCATGTGTACAGGCCAGAGGAGGATGGCAGATGTACTTTCCCTTTAGACAGGCTCTCACTGAACCTAAC
Organism: Typhlomys cinereus; assembly: GCA_023101885.1. Lineage (NCBI taxonomy): Eukaryota > Metazoa > Chordata > Mammalia > Rodentia > Platacanthomyidae > Typhlomys > Typhlomys cinereus. The sequence continues at coordinate 2,217,756 of JALPQD010000364.1, read as the reverse complement.
ACTAGGCTGGCAGCTCCCCTAGTGTTGGGGTTACAGAAGTACACAATCATTCTCAGCTCTGCGGGTGGGGGTTGAGGTTTAGAAGTGAGGTCCCTTATGCTTACATAACAAACATCTCGCCCATCCCTTCTGCTTTGGTTTTGTTTTAGTTTTTTTGACATAGGGTCTCATGTAGCCCCAACTGGCCTCAGATTCTTTATGTAGCTAAAAATGGTCTTGAATTCCTGATATACTTACTGCCTCCACCTTGTAAGTGCTGAAAATAAAGGCACGCACCTCCACACCTGTTTCATGGGGTGCTGGGGATCAAACCCTGGGCTTAATGCACCCTAAGTAAACACTCTTTATCTACCAAACAGCATAGCATCCCAGCCCCTTCAACAACTGAATTTTTTAAGTTCAATATTAAAAGCGATATATTAGCTAGGCCTAGTAAGTAACACACCTATAACCGCAGCACTCGCAAAACTGAGTTCTTAAGAAATTTGAGTTTGAAGACAGCCTATGCTAAACAATGAGACCCTATCCCAACTTAAAATAATAATTTTTATAAAAAGGAATATGGGTGAAACTCAATAGCAGAGTTGCTTTCCTAATATGCCTCAGCAACGCCATTTATTTACACTATGTTAAACACACACACATCCCTCTCAAAAGATAACTATTTTTTTCTTTTTTTTTTTTTTTTTGATATTTTGAGATAAGGGTCAAGCTATGTCTGTGACCTGGAACATGTTATGTATCCCAGAGAGCCTCACACTTGGGCTCCTGCTGCCTCCCTGTCCAAGCACTGGCAACACTAGTGTGCATCACTATGGTCCATCTTAGAGCAGTTTTGTTTTGTTTTAAGACATCTACCCATCCTGGAAATGGATTCAGCAGTATTCACAGAGCCCAGACTTATAAAAACCACTATTTTTCATGAGCAGCTATTCAGAAAGATAAATGTCAGAGAGGACAGTGTTTATCATTTACACTGAGAGCAATATCTGAGTTCCTCTGAGCTGCAGCACAAGTGAAAGCATCGAATCACAGAATATATCAGGGAGTCAAGGCAGGAGCTGACCACAAGTTTGAGCTACTTGGGGAAAGTCTATAAATATATTTTTAAAAATCTGCAATGTCTGTCTTTCACTACCACCAACTTCAGTTTTGCTAAAAAAAAAACAATTCTGACGATGTCTAACAATGACAGCGATCAACACTCATGATGGAAAGAATGAAAAAAGAAAAGATGGGAAAGGAGGGAGAGAAGGAAAAAACAAAGAAGAAGGGACAAAGCAAGGCTAGCAGCACACATCTACAGACCTAGCAACTAAGGAGGCTGAGGCAGGAGGATTACAAGTTAGAACTCATGTGATGGCTAATGCTGACCGTCAACTGATTGACTTAAAACATCCCTGAGAGAGTAGTGAAGTACACTCTAGGCATGCCTGTGATGAAGCCATGCGATCAATTAATACCCTGCTGGATTTGTAGTGTGCTGGCATTATTAGGAAGTCGTGAAAGACAGAGGTGTGCCTACACGGAGGATTCGTTCACTGGAAGTATACTCTCGGTGTTTGGTGACGATACAGAACAATAGAAGAAAGTGGTTATAAACAAACACCAGCTATTACCACATGACCGGTTACAGAAGCATGCATATTTCCTCACTATTTTGATAACACATTTATATTTATACACATATTGAGTTGACATCTTTCCTCCCAGTCCTTTATCTTGTAACTTTGTAACAATATTTAAGCATTAATTCCCATCATAATTTAAGCTATAAAATATCAGAAAGGAACAAAAAAATACATTTTGAGTTATTAGCATATATGGCAGTAACATGTACATGATAAAGCTATGGGTAATATAATGTGAGACTTTTGGGACCATGAACGCTTCCACCTCCTCCTTGTTTACTCTGCCCCGGGATTCACAATCTCCGCCCTGCAAGGACCAGAAACACAGGCGGCCCCTGCTTCTGCCCGGTGTCTATACGTGGGGTCTAGGATCCAAACTCAGGACCTTCCACCTGCAAGGCAGAGGCTTAACCCCTGAGCCATCTCTCCAGCCCCACTTTTGGGACTTTTGAAATAAGAAAGACCATGCAGAACCAGCAAGAGAAGCTTGAAAGGAATACTGGAAATGTAGGGGAAAACAAGACCTGTGCTATCAGCGCAGAGCTCAGGTAAAAGTGTTGCCGAGGGGTAAGTACCAAATGCTGATGACTTAGCTCTGCCAAGTTTTCATGAGTGAGAAAAACTCTTGCAGATGTTTCCCTCCAGATTGAAATACTGCCTCCTACAGGGAGAAAGGAGCACACGAGGCTCAAGCAACTCAAAATCAACCTCAGAGGACAACTCAAGAAAGATCACAACCTAGTAAGACTCCTGAGTGTCCCTCCCCCTTGAAGTTAACACAAGTGAAAAATTGTTGGTAAGGAGCAGACACCTCCACAGCGCAGCTGCCAAGGGGGGACCCAGGGGTACAGCTTTCTTGAGTCCTGACCCATGTCCTTGGGAATCTTCAGCAAGTCAGTCACCCACCTCCTAGATCTTACCCCAGTAAAAACGGTTCGCCAAGCTAGACTTGGATAGAACTGTTTCTCTGTTCTGTCTTTTCCCTCTCTACTTGGGTAAGATTTCCAAGGAAAAGTAAGCACAACAAGGATTTGAGAGGAAAAAAACAAAACAAAACACAACTTTCAGGCAGAATGAGGTGAGAAACTAAAGTTTTTCATGAATAAAAATCAAGGGAAGGTTTTTCTACTTTAAGAGTTTAGGAGAAAAATCGGAAAGGGGATTAAAAACCACCTTTCCTACTGCCAAGTACATCCCATTATGTATGCAGTAATTCTGCAACAGTAACCTACAGTGGGTATTAGACCACTCCTACATCCAGCTGTACTTACGGACAGATTATTTCATGCTACTACAGGATTTTGGGGTTTTAACTGCTTTGGAGACAGGGTCTGTTGTATAGCCTAGACTGTCCTGGATTTGCTATGTAGCCAAGGCGGGCCTTAAACTTGCAATGTTCCTGTCTCAGACTCCCAATTGTTGAAAATTATTCATAATTTATTTTCTGATTTTTTTCATATACCCATCTATCAAGAAATCTTATAATAGTAAACAGGGAGAAATTAGTCAAGACAAAAAAATTATAAGCTTAATATATCTGTTATGCATGATGACTATAGCTAATGATAATGTGTTCTTGAAAAATGAGGTCTGGGGATGTAACCAGTGGTAGAATGTTTGTCTAGCATGCACGAATAAGATTCTACAACTTGAGCCTCAGTACTGTAATTATAAAATAATAATAAAGTTGTAATTATAAAATAATAATAAAGTTGTGGGTTTTTTTAAGCTATGAACAGCTCATGCCTATAATTCTAGCACTTGAGAAGTTGAAGCAAGAATACTGAAGATTCAAGGTCAACCTGGGCTAGAGTCACATGAAGCGGACAAGGCCTAATTACCTAAATCTACCCATTCTACAATACTAAAACATCATGCTTTAGATAATGAGTATATATGAGTTCATGCCAACGTAGAAAGTGTTTGAAAAGGAATTTTACTGACCCAATCTTCAAAACCTACTCAGAACACTCCTCACCATATGCTAGCAAGCTTGAAGGAGTCATCTCTTGTCTGTATCACTGCAGTAAGTAGCTCTTCTCAAAGAACAGCTAATGTAATCCATTTAAAGAAAGTCAGATCACATCGCTCTCCTGCTTCCACACCTTTCCAAGGTTCCTTTTCACCTACAAGTAAAGTCTTTATGAACTGGCTTTTATAAAGACTGCAAGATCTTCCCTTGACCCCTGTGATCTGATCTCTTGGTTCTTCCTTCCTGTCCCCTCATTCCAGTCACTCAACTTTGCCATTCCACAAAAACACCAAGCTTTCTTCTCTCCTGGGTCTGTGCACAAGTTATTTTCGTTCCTTAGGAAGCGTTTCTGACAGATGTTCACGGAGTTAACTCTTTTAATACTTCCTCAGCAAGCTGGTGTAGTAATAGCCACTGGTTTATTCATTTGTTCTCCACATAATTGGCCTGTTTTCTAATTGAGACATGGAATCTTCGAATGCGAGTGTAGGCTCACACCTAATTCCAGGCTGAACTAGGAGGATAGCCTCCATTTCAAGGAGCCTGTCTCCAAAAACACAATGGTGAAATCAACTTCACCCCTCAGTGAATATTGGATTAGCCTAGTGATTGTGCCAACAGGCTGACAACAACACCCTAATAAGGAAAGGCTTGAAAATGAAGGCTTTCAAAGGGCTTGCTCTCCTTGGCTGCTGAAGGTCTATAGCATGGACAAGGCCACACTATAGATTAGGTACCTAGTCCCAGCTGAGTCGGTCCAAATGTAAAAGAACAAAATATTGGATGCATCTACTTGCTCAAAAATCATGACTTGCCCATGGTTACTTACACACAAAACCAAGACTTCTATCCATCTCAATCTAGAATCTACACCTTTCTAGAACATGTTAAACCCTCAAAACTATTTTCAACTTTAGAATTTACCTTGGACTATACCTCAACAAGACATTTTTCCTATTTAAGATAAGATGCTCACTATAATCTGCTATAAAAATTAAAAATTCTGACAATTACAAGTTAATGAAGTAAGTTACCAGGATTTATCTCTTTTGTTATTGTTTACCTACCAACTTTTACTCCCCATTTTCAAGATTCTACTAAAATTAATCAAAAGAGAAAATACAGAACTATAGGAACCTTTTAAAAATAGGGTGAAAATGGGTTGGAGAGATGGCTCAAGGGCTTAAGATTCTGTCTCGAAAGCAGAAAGTCCTAAATTTCAGTCCAAGATCCTACCTAAAAAACGACAGGCAGAAATGGCTGTGGCTAGCACTTCCAGCCCTGGTGGGCTAAGCCGGGGAAACCCCAGAGTGAAGCAAAAAAGAGGAAGAAGCAATCTAGTATGATTCCCAAAGTCATCCTCAGTCTTCCACAGAGATACACACACACACACACACACACACACACACACACACACACACACTTAAAAAAAAAAGCAGGCTTTATACTTGTTCAATCTTCTGCTAAATTCTGTTTTACAAATATGTGTTTGCTTTTGGCACTATTATAACCCCAGCACCAAACACCAATACTGATGAAACTAGTAATTCAAAAATAATTTGCATCCCTTTAATGTTACACACTTCAATTTGGTTTTCAAGCACAATTCCTGATTCATAACTAACCTCTCGAGGAAAGCCTCAGAAACAAGCATTTTTCTTACTTGAGATGGGTCATAAAAACATTCATGTCCCAACTTCTCTGAGATAGCCAAAAAGAAGTTTACTGGCCTACCCAAATTTGGCATTGGGTCCTAAGACCCTCCTCATAGCAAAGGGGCTGAGCCCCACATCCACTGGGAAAGCTAAAGCACAGAATTATAGCTAGTGTTCCCCTCTTACCCCCGTCTGTTAGCTTTAGACTCACAATGACATCAATAAATCCAAAGCACAGAATTCGGAGAGTTTCTGGATAGCAGAACACAAGGAGCTTTCTGGAGACTGGCAGCTTAGAAGCTCCATATCCTTCCTCCACAGACTCAATCCAAGAATTTCTTCATCCAGCCTTTGCATTATCCTTTATAACAAACTGGCAACAGTCTCCTAAGCCACTCAAGCAAGTCTAACTGGACCTAAGGAAGGTGCTGTCAGCTCGATTAACAGCCAGTCAATCAAAAACACAAGCCAAACAACGGTGGTAGGCTGCACTTCCAGCCCTAGAAGGCAGAGCCTAGAAAAATCAAAAAGCAAAAGGAGGTAGAGCAATCCAGGATGATTCCCAAAATCACCTCTGTGCCTCCATAGGCACACAAAGTGCTTTTTATACACTCTGACATACACTTGTATGCATATGAGTGTGCGCATATATAACAATTTTAAAAATTAAAGTTAAAAATAACATCAAATTTACCATCTTGACTATGTTCTAAGTATAAAGGTCAAAATGGTGAGTACATTCACACTGTTAGGCAACCCATGAAATTCTTTTCATCTGGCAAAACTGAAACTATGACCATTAATTCCTCATTTCCCTGGCAACCATTGGGTTCTACCATCTCTACAAAGCAGGCTCCTCTAGCTATTTCACATAACAGAAACAATGTAGTATGTCTTTTGTGACTGGCTTACTCCATCTAGCATAATGCCCTTAAGGTTCATCCATGTTATGGCATGTATTATAACTACTTAAGCCTGAATAATATTCTAGTGTATATATACTACATTTTTTTATCCCTTCATCGATTGACAGTTGGGTTACTCCCACCTTTTGGTTGTAATATTGCTATGCATATGAATACAAGAACATCTCTTTGGGTTAATCCATTTTTCTGAAGAACTGCCACCATCTCACATCCCCAGAAGCAATACACAAGCAATACCTGCCAACACTACCCTGACAAAAGTGTTTATACAAAAGCAAATTTACCAGCTCATCGTGTGCCTTCTTTTTCCTATAATCTTGTGGTTAAAAGTTGTCTAGGGACTAAGGGGATGTCACAACAGGTAAGAACACTTGCTATTACAGGCTAAAGAGATGGCTCAGTGCGTAAGACTCTGCCTCTAAAGCAGAAAGACCTGAATTTAAAACCCAGTTAAGAAAGAAAGAAAGAAAGAAAGAAAGAAAGAGAGAGAGAGAGAGAGAGAGAGAGAAAGAGAAAGAAAGAAAGAAAGAAAGAAAGAAAGAAAGAAAGAAAGAAAGAAAGAAAGAAAGAAAGAAAGAAAGAAAGAAAGAAAGAAAGAAAGAAAGAAAGATAGATAGATCCAGGCAGAAATGGGCTGCAGCTGCATTTCTAGTTCTGGAAGAGGAGCCTGAAAAGACTGATTCCCAAAATCATCATTGGGCCTTCACAGGCACACACAATGCAATGCCCTCTTCTAACACACACACACACACACACACACACACGTACGTGCTGGGGGGGGGACACTTCCTGTGTAGACATGAGGTCCTGAGTTCAGATCTCTAGCACCCACACTAGGAAAGAGTCAGTGCTGTGGGAACAGAGACAGGAGCACTGCTGGGCTTGCCAGCCTAGCTTCAAGTTCAGTGAGAGACCTGCTCCCAAGGGACTCAACCAGAACGACAGAGCAGGGCATCTCCTCTGCTTATGCACTGGCATACGCTCATGCACATACCCAAATTCTTCTTTAAATGCTCTCTGAAAATACGCTTTATAACTGAAAACATTTCTGTTTTAAAGTGGAAGTTTAAGGGACAAAAAACCTGTGGTTCATGTGAATGGATAAAAACAGGGAACAAAGGAAAGGCTTTCCTCCCGACTCCCTCATGACAGTGTGCTTGGAGTTCTGAATTACTAAAGCAATATTTTGCTTCCCATCAACAACTCCCCCCCTACAACCCACATCCCCTATCAACTTTAACTTTGCCTGTGAACATACCCTTCCTGTCAGACCCTCCCTTCTACGTCATCTCCAGTATCTAAGCTCACCCATTATGACGCAGCAGTAGGCCGCATCCTTCCCAGCTAGGAGTGATCTTGGCACAGAGACATGGGTGACAAATGCAAACGCTGGGAAAGTTCCCAGGTAAAACAAATCCCATTACAACCTTGAAAGGCAAATTCACTGTTCGATTAAATCTGGAAACAGGTTGAAAAAAAAAATTTCACACAGCAATAAATGAACATATTCTGCTCTCAGAAATACACCCTGGTGTCTAGATTCTAAAAGCAGAAAATTAAATTAATTTTATTTTAATTTACATTAAGTTAAAATACTAAGTTACAAATAAGTCACTTGGCTAAGTATCTTCTGAAGATGTCAAAGTACAAAAAAGTTTTAAAACAAAGATATCTACTTAATAATGGATAGTTTATATTCAAAAACATTAGAATTCACATACAAACTTATGAAATGGTTGTTACTGCTTTATAAAAATTCTAAGTCATACAGAAAATTAAGCGCCATATGTACTCCCTAATAGGTGGATCCTAGTATCAAACCCACTTAGTGACACACTCAAAGATAAATCTCTGTAATACCTATGGTAATTGCAAAGATTATAAGCAGAGAGGAAAGAGGAATAAGGGCCCTTCCAGAAACAAGGAGAGAGGGGATCATGCTACAGCAGAGAAAATAGGCCACCATCAACTACTGCAAGTAAGTAATGAGACATCTGATTGGAATCACAGACTCTCCTTACTGGTCACTTGCATCTGATGGGGTAGGATCTCACCAGAAAGGGAAGGCATAGAGTCTGGCAGATAGAAGGTAACCATTCTGCAAATGGGAGACTGACCCCCTCCCACACAGCGGTCTCCTACTCTTATTCCATCTACCTTTGAATCTACTCTTATAAGACTCTATTTTAACAGCATTTTATTTCTGGCCAGGGGGTGATATGCAATACCCATCAGGATGGAGCCAAGGGTAGTGCAGGAGCAGCAAAACTGAAAAAAAAACCAACAAATCATAATTCGGAAAATCAGAGACATCAACCACCTGGAACCAGGCCAGCCTAATCTCCCCATCCTAAACTCAGGGAAATTTGCGGAAGAGGGGGCGGTAAGATTGTAAGAGCCTAAAGATGGGGAGGAGCAACGATATGCAAGATACTCCATACAAGTTAGGGCCAAAGTAATCAGAATAGGACTTTGCATGACCTGCACAATTACCAACGTATCATTGAACCCCCAAAGTCTAGCATGGATCATAGGCACTAGGATCCTTAGAGGCAAAAGATTAACAGCCACAATAGTGTTCCTATACTAAAGGGAAACACAAAAAAGAGCTCTTGGCAATGCTACTGAGTCCTTACACCTCCTCAGAGAGGAGGACCCAGAGGGAAGTTTGACATGCACATTAAAGGATGCACCAGGAATGGAAGGCGGGAGGGAGCACTGGTAGTAAGGGGGGGGGGGAAGGAAAGGAAAAGTGGGGAGGGAACAAGGGGATTCAGGGAGGGGTGGAGGGAGGGAGGTGAATGGGGTACTTATCAACTTTGTATGAGTGGAAGAAATAAATAAAAAAAAAGAAAGGAAAAAAAAGGAAAAAAATTCTAAGTCATGTATACTGAATTACTTTCAAAGAAAAAAAACTTTATTTTTCCACTGGTGAAAAAGAACCCAGATGTGCAAAAAGGGAGCCAATAATTCTGTAAAAGCAATCATTCATTACACAACGAAAGACAGATCCAAGAGAAAACAGGTCAAGAAGTTAAATGTTAAACTACAAGTGTGATAGTTAATCCTGGTTGTCAACTTGACACACCTGGCATTAACTAAGATCAGCTGAGACCACATCTGGTAAGATCAGGTGAGACCACCTGAAGAGATTATCTGGATAATACAAAGATCAGTACTAGATCCCATAGGACCCTCCATAGATCCCATTGGAATCTCCCAGTAGTGGACCACATAAAAGGAACCACAGGACAGAGGGAAGCAGAGAGGGAGAGGAAAAGAGAGGGAGGGGGGAGAGGAAAAGGAGAAGAGGGGAAGGGGGAGACTCGTTCCAGGAATACTCCAGCCATGTGGAAACATGCAGTGACTTAGCCTGCCTACAGCTTCAGCCACCAACTATGTCACTGCCACCGTAAAAGTCTGTTTCTCCCCTCTGGAACTGTAAGTTAAATAAATCCCTCTTTCTCCCTTAAGTTATTTGACTTTGGCTGTTCTCTCACAGCAATAGTTAAGAGTAACTATTACAGAAATCAGTACCGAGTAGTGGGATATTGCTGTGAGATTAAAAGCATCTAGTACTACAGCGTGAAACTGAGAGAAGTTGGTATCCAGCAGTATGGCCAATGCTGTGATGTGGCTAGTGTGTCTTTGAAACTGTTTGTTGGGAGAAATATGGAGAATTTTAGGACTTTGTGCTGGGAAAGTCTTTGTATCTTGGCGATGGGGCCAAATGGGCCTTTCTCGTGAGAGCTCCAAAGACAGAAATGCTGTGAGAGATGCAGGCAGTGGAAGCCCAGCTTGTGATGGTCCAGAGGGAAAACAGAGACTGTGTTTGCAACTGGATGAGTGACACACGGAGCCATGTATTGATGGAAAGTTTAGTGAAATTTTGCCCTCATCCTGAAAGCTTGCCTGAAGTTAAACTGGAATGCTTGGTAGGGGAAATTTCAAAGCAATGTAGTCTTGACAGTGTGATATGGCTACTTTTTAGTTGTCTTCAGAGTTATAAAAAAAAAAAAAAAAGACAAGGAATCAGATAGGAAGAAACAAAAACTGTAAGATCCGATGATGAAAAATGCAATGGCAAACTTAAAGAGTTAAACCAGCAAGAAGCAGAAAACAAAATGGCTGTTCAAGAGAATAGCTCCATTAGTAAACCAGAGCCTGCTCTCAATTTGGATAATAGGAGAGGCCTAGCTTGAGGGCAGGATTCTCAGAAAAAACTCCCATGCATAAGAATGCAAATACTTTTGGAAGGAATGAGCTGAAGGGTGGAGTTCCAAACCAAGATTCTGTTTTTTCTGCAAAGAAACTGCTCAGGAATGAAAGAGATTTTTCCTACAGTCAGCACAGAGAAGCTGAACCAGTTATGGTTCAAGGGGGTCAATCTCTAACCCAAGGTAACAGCAAAACTTTGCAAAGTCACCCAGGTAGTTCTGGTTTTAGAGGGAGAAAGTCATGGAATCTTCCTCCAAGATTTCAAAAAATAATGGAATCCAAGCAGCATGTGGGAGAAAGTCAGCAATTTGGAGGCCCAGGAAGGGCAATTTGTGCTGTGGAATTAAGGCCTGGTTTGCCATCCAGAAGTGAAGAAGTTAGAGATGCCAGAGACAATGTGGGACATCTACCAAGGAGAGCTGTATACCCTGGAAGGAGGCAGCCCAAGAGAACGATGTGTTCTACGGGCAGCTGCAGTTGGAGGGATGGAAACTAAGCCCTTTGGAACTGAGATTATTTCAATAAGAGGCTCATATATTGGACTTGGAGCTATAGGATTTAGAGTTTATCCTTCTGTTTTCAATCTTATTATGGACCAATCTTTCCTGGATATGCCTTCATGTTGGAGGTATGTAACTTGTCTTTTGATTTTACAGAAGATCTTGGACTTTAGACTTTGAGACTATGTCGAGAATACTAATGTAGACTGTACTGAGACTTTTACAGTTCGACTGAATACGGATTAAATTAAGAAGATATTTATTTATGTAATGTAATGTTAATCTATAATTATGTGGTAAAATGTTGTAATCTACATTATGGTATTGTCCCATGAGACACTAAAGACTAAGCATTTCTCAAGGCACTTTGTCACTTATCTTGGGAAAAATAACGTGTGTATGGTTGTATGAATAGCTGTATAATATTAGGTAAAACTATGAATCTTACTGTTTTCATGTGGAGATTAAGAATGGCCTAAGGAAATGTGATCTGGTGTCAAGTTGACAAAGGGTGGACTTGTGATAGTTAATCCTGGGTGTCAACTTGACACACCTGTCATTAACTATGATCAGATGAGACCATACCTGGCAAGATCAGCTGAGACCACCTGAAGAGATTATCTGGATAATACAAAGATCAGCCCTTGACCCCATCAGAACCTCCAGAGATCCTGCTGGAACCTCCCACTGACCAGATAAAAGGAACCACAGAAAAGAGAGAGACACTCCAGGAAGACTCCAGCCACGTGGAACATGCCGTGACTTAGTCTGCCTACAGCTTCAGCCACCAGCCATGTCACTGCCATCGTAAAAGTCTGTTCTCCTCTCTGGAACTATAAGTTGAATAAATCCCCCTTTCTCCCTTAAGTTATTTGGCTTTGAGAGTTCTCTCAAAGCAATAGTTAAGAGTAACTGTTAGAACAAGTTTTTATATAAGTATCATTCTATAATTTTTAAAAGTGTTTGATAGCAAAATCACTGAAAGGAGGTTAGAAAACATAAATAAAGCTCTGATTTTCTTGGTTCTTTATTCTAATATCTAGGAAATGAGCAAAATCAAGACTATTAAGTATTTTCAAAGTTACTTTACTTAAACTGCATATAAAATATGTTCTTAAAATATGACAATATATATTTTTAAACCTATTGTTCCAGTCTGCCTGCATGGTTGCTGACAAATGACCATCAAACGGCTAAGGGAACAGGGGGGTTATTTTCTTACAATAGTCCAGTTACAGTTCATAGTCCAGCTTGACCGGAGAGCATGCACCAACACCAAGCTGAGGGAACTGGCAACATCATCTCTGTGTAATGGTTGAGAGAGAGACAATCCTTACTTGCCAGACCAACATGTCTGGCCAAGTGTACAGAAGGATGCCAACTCTTTCAACTAGCCCTCCATCTTTTATTCCAGGGCCTAATCCCGCCCACCACAGACTGGGCCCTCCCCATCAGCTAGACAATCTCCTGTAGGCTTGTTCTGGGTCCAACTCAACCACTAATTCTCCACAAATGTGCCCAGAGCTCAAACCCTCAACCGTCAAGTTGACACCTGTGTCCAAGCATAACACCTAGGTAATCATATCTGGGTTTTTTGTATATTTTGGCTGTCTTTTAGTTTTAGCCACACTATGGCCCACACTCTTCTTAGTGATAGGGTCTCCAGCTCAGCTCAATACACACCTGCCTCAGCCTTCCAAGTAGCTGAAACTACAAGTAGGGACTCCACATCATCTAAACCTCTGTATTTTTTTTTAATTTTTTTTTTTTTTTCTCGGTGCTGGGGACCGAACCCAGGGCCTCGCGCTTGCTAGGCAAGCGCTCTACCACTGAGCTAAATCCCCAACCCCTAAACCTGTGTATTTTAAACACACAGTCCACTTAGTTAAAATACTAGGTATATACTGGCTGCAAAATACAAGATATATGTATTAAAAATAATTTTGTGTCTATAATGTGGACAATGATGGCCAGTCAAAAGGCAGTGTACCAGCAACCAGGCAATGCTTACCAGAATCAGGCCAGCCTAATCTCTCCCCATCTTAAGGCTTAGGGAACCTCACAGAAGAGGGGGTAGTCAGATTATAAGAACCTAAAGATGGAAAGGCCCACCATTAGACAAGACATTCCATTCCAGGCAGGACTGCTACATCCAGAAACTCACTGCAGAGACACTTGTTCTTATCAGACCTGCATAATGACTGACATACCAACATGTCCCCGTAGACAATAGAGAAACTCAAGAGAGATAAGAACATAAAGTGGAAACATTGGGGACTAGAGCTGGATGAGTGAAGGGAAATGTCCCTAGTAGTGAGGTGGCCCAAAGAGAGGCAACTTGGCAAGTCACAAGAGACCTGAACCCCCCCACAAGAGTAGACAAGCCAGAGGGCACCCTCGAGTCCATAGAAGCGGACAGGCAAGAGGGTGGGAGTGGAATGGAAGGAAAGGAGAGGGGATGGGAAGAAGCAGGGATAAAGATAGCTTATAATCCTATATATCCAAAGTGAAATAAAACCAAACATTTAAAGATTATTAACATGCTTGTCACATTATACTTTTTAAATATTAAATATTTAGATTTACATATTAAAATTAATGTTTATAAGAACCCCAATAACAAAATATAGATTCTGTATAGAGAAACCTGATAGCATAAGGGGCAAGGAGTCAGTATAGCTTTTCAACATAGCTCTCAGCTCACAGCAATCATTGACCTCAGAATGCACCTTGCACCCACTCAGACTTTCAAGCATTAAGTGGCCACCCTGCCCCTCCTGCTGCCTAAGGGAATTCAAGTGTGCAAGTTATTTACAACATCATAGATCATGAACAGCTCATTTGCTGGGAAAGTTATTTGTAGAGTCCAAGACTGAGCCATTTCCTGGGTTGTACAAGACAAGTAAGTCTTTCACAATCACTGTTTCATTTTTATTTCAAGCTAGTCTACCACTGCTCAATTTGTAATCAAACATCCTTTCAAATAAACAAATCCAAACTCTTTTACATAAGTATAATGAAGGTCATTAATTCATGTTTTTGCAATAAACCAACACTGCGTGCATGCGTGCACACACACATACACACACAAAATAAGAGCAACTGACTTTAACTTTATGCTTTCTAATTAATATAAGCATAACTACACACACCAAGATGGAATAACGACAGCCAGTCATAAAATATAGCAAATTTCAAATGAAGTTTCTCTACAGTTCTTGAAGTTAAGTTTTAGTTTAAATGAAATTGTCCACAGGGTGGCAGTCTCATAGTCTTAACATTCTCTCTGGATCCAATGTACAAATACAATGTTGAAAAGGCAGTCCTTCCCACATAAACAGCAGATATGCAATAATACACAATCTGATCAACTCTACAAGCAGAAATATTGGGCTTAGCATCCCCATCTTTTAATATTTACTCCTGAACATCTAAATATTTACTTCAACCAACCTCTTACATCTGACTTCCTATCCTGCAGCCCTATTTAGAAAGAGATTAGAAGGAAGCAGGGCTACTAGACTTTTTCTGTTCTCATCTTGGTCTGGACTTAATGTAGGGAAAATAGGAGAACAGGAATACAGAGGTGTGGGTCAAAATTAATCTTATTAGATCATATGACAGTGATCCATTTTCCTGGCTAAGTAAACTCCTTTATTCCCAAATTTAAGGATCTTTCAAAAAAGATCAAGAGAGTTTCCAACATAAACTTTGCTTTCAACAGCCCAAATATTTTTTTCTTTCATATATTTCTGCATGTGGGTGAATGCATATGGGGGGATGTGTAGGAGTGTATTTGACTGTATATGAGTTATGTTCCTGTAGAAACCTAAGAGTGATAGATCATCCAAGATCACTTTTCCATCGAAATATTGTGAGACGGGGTCACTAACTAAACCCAGAGCACACCATTAAGGCTAATCTGGTTAGCCAGCTTGCTAGGGGATTCCCAGTCTCTGTCTTTCAGGGCTGGAATGACAAGTGGCCACCACACCTACCCAACATTTTTATGTGAGAATCTAGAGATTCAAACTCAGGTCCTTTGGCTTTCAAGGCAAAAGCTTTAACCACTGACCTATCTCTCCAGCCCCCAAATAACTTTATTTTCATTTATTCAGTTAATTGAGGATTTCCAGAATCAAATGTCTCACAAGGTGACATACACTGCTCCAAGTCTGATGGTATGAAAGGAAATACATCCAAATCCCCATTCCAAAGTTACACTGATGACCCAGACAGTCTGTTAAGGGAGTGAAGCAAAGCCCAGCAAGTTGAGCTGCCCACTGGTAAGCCTTGAGGTTCCTCCCTAAACCTGAGCCACTGGAAAGACCCCAGGCTGAGGCCAGAGGCACCAGAACTCACCAGAATGCTGACACTGTTTCCTATCCCGGCTAATCTATTTTTGCAGCCTTGCTTCCCATTGCTATCCTGCTTGTACCCTCAGCTCGGCCAAAATGTGCTAGCAACTGTTAGTGTACTTCTGCTGCTGTCTGCTTCCTCCAAATGCCTGGTCTCCCTCCCCCACTTCTACAACAAAAGCCTAGCAATCTTCAAAGCCCATCTGGAAAGCTGCCTCCAAAAGAAGGTCTTTTCCATCCCCCTCACCAACTCCAATGTCAATTTAGAGGCCTTCAAACAACGAGGATCCTTGGTTTAATTCTCTGAGTGTTTACTACACTATGCATCGTAAGAATTATCTGAATACTTGTCTGATCTCTTTCATTAGTTATTATGAAGCGCTTGTTACATTTGTAGAATATTCTAAGAGTGTCCCCTTTCATTAATATAGCAGTATGTTAATACCTAAATGATAAATGTCATGTTTAGAGATAAAAAGTACCCGAGACCCATTAAAACAAAGTTTAATGAGAAAAAAAATTCCATATGCCTTTTATTACTTCAATCCTCCTCAATCCATTTTGCTGACATGTAACACAACATAAAGTGTATAATACCATGTACTGTAATTCAATATACCTCAAGTTGTAAGATTATCATTAAAATGGACATTTCAACTACTTCAAGAACCTACAAAATAGATATACTCCTATCTCTTTTTACTTGGAAACAGTCATTAATAAATATCCTCTATGCAGATTTGTCTATTCTGGACATTTTATATAAATGGAATCATATAAAATATGCTCTTTAGTACCTGGTTTCCTTCACTCAGTACAATATTCTTGAGATTCAACTGTATTGTGTGCTACTACTTCATTCTTTTTTATAGTAAAAAAAAAAAAAGGACTCCACTATAACAGACACACATTTATCCAATATTTGATGGGCACTTGCAGTTTTTGCAATTTTTGCTTATGAATAACAATGCTGTAAACATTTGTGTACAAATTTTGACTTGGGTATATGTACTTATTTCTTCTGGGCATTTATCTAGGAATAGAACAATTCTATGTTTAACTTTTTAAGGACTTTCCAAACATTTCCAAAGTGATTGTTCCATTCCGTATTTCAACCAGTAATGTGGTTCAAACTTCACTACGGTTTAAACTGAGAAAGAATGATTTCATTCTGCTACAAACTTTTACCCTCGTAGAACTAATATTCCAGTGCAATAAGAAATAAACAGAAACAAGCAGATTAATTGAAGTCAGAAAGAAAAAAATATATATGGTAAAGTAACCAGAAAGTAACTAAGGAGGAGAGAATCTCACTTGAATAATCAGGAAAAATAAAATAAAATAAAATAAAAACACTTATCTGAGAAGGCAGGACAGACCTGAGCTGCAAAGAGTTGGAGGGAGGAATATTCCAGAAGAAATGCCAAGTAATAAAACTCTTAAGACATAACAAGTCTGACATAACAAGAATCAAAAATACAGCCATGGACTAGGACTAGGACTAGGGAGATGGCTCAGGAGTTAAAGTGCTTGCCTGGTATTTGGAACCCCACATAAAATGCCCAGTGGATGTGATAACCTGTTATTCCACCCTGGGAAGCACAGACTGGAAGATCCCTAGCATGTGCTGGCAATCACTAGTTTGATTAGAGACCCTGTCTCAAAAGAATAAAGCAGAAGAGCAAATGAGGATGATTCCAGACAGTGACCTCATGCCTCCACATATGTGTGCACAAGCAAACACATATAAAGACACATGCGCACAACTCCCTCACACACACACACACGCACACACACGTGAAAACAGAGAAAGAGAAACAGAAAGAAGAAAGGAAGTCCATGTGGCTGCAATGTAGTAAAAGGCAAGGTGGGAGAAATTGGGGAGATTAAGTGCACTCTGTAAGGTCTTTGAATTCTGCCCAACATGCCTTGTTTCCTAAGCTTCTGCATTTCTATAAATGCTGGTGCTGATCTCGCCACACATTTATTATACTCTCATACTTTGGATTATACCTGACAGGAGCAACGTTAAAAAGATTACTTGGGTAAGCCAGCACCATTCAGTTAATATCACAATTTAGTAGGAAGGAACAACTCACACACATGACCGTTGATGGTGTTTTCATAAAAGGCACAAGCTTATGAAAGAGTTCTCACTAATTTATCAAGTATTACTTGCCAATGATTTGAAGTTGTTGGAATATCGAGATACCATTTTTTTAAAAAAGGTAAGCAAATTAAGAAACTACCTGCAAACTATTCTTATAATTCAAAACTAGCCTTCTTTCTTATCAATTCTTTTTGCTTTTCCAATTCTATTAATTTAAAAAACTATCACTCAACTCCTAAGATAAAACTGGTACATGTTTCTATATCATTAGAATCTTTTTAAACTAGACATTTCTTCACATATTCAAGCTTTCAAAGAGACAAAAAGACACTACCACTGGGTGTGGTAGTGAACCCGTGTTAACCAAACTCACAACAATGGAAAAAAACAAATCAGAGACAAAAATATGTTTAAAATTCTAGTTGTGTGGAAAGTCCCTCCTGGATAAAAAGAACCTATGACCTAGTCAAAATAGCCAAGTCTAAAATTCCTGCTTTCCCAGCGTGGTCTCCTGCCCCCTCCAGGTACCCTTTGCTCGTACCAAACCTGCGCTAGCCTCCTGGTATTTGCTGTCTCCCACCTCAGACTTTATGATTCACATTCCCCACCAGCAGAAATCCAACCAGTTCTTCAAGATCCAGGGCAAACATTCTCCCTTTCTTGCCCCCTCCCTGAGGGAAGCTTATTCTTCCCCTTTGCAGCACAGGGAGCGGGTCCACAACCCAGGCAGGCGCTGCCTTGCCATGTTCCTACCTGGCAGAATCCCGCGGATGCCTTTGTGTTAGGCAGGAATGTTGTCACCCAACCACTCCTCTCAACTCATATAGGCAGAGAGACTAGCTGCGATCCTTGGTGCTCAGTTTAAAATACCATTCACATTAGCACCATTAGATACAACATGTAACTCATTACAAAACTTAAGCTCTCCCTGGAGATAATTAAGGCACAGATAGGCTCCACTCTTCCAAATCTGGAACTAATTCTTTAGTTCCACTTGGTTCTTAGTGACACAATGCACAAAGCTTTTACATAAAAAAAATTTCCACTCCCATTACCTAGTCAAGAACTCATCTAAAGCTTGTGAGTAACATGTATCATCAACAATCTAACCTGTAAGTAATCTCAGCACTTGCGAGGCAGAGGCAAGCGGATCAAGACTGCAAGGTCATCCTCACTATTAGCAACTGCATGCCCATCCTGGACTTCTTGAGACCTTGTTTCAACCCCTCTAAAAAGAATCTAAGGCCTGGTGGTTCAATCCTGTATCTCCGGGCTCAAAAGGCAAAGGAGGAGGATCACGAGTCTGGATTACCTAGTGAGTTTCAGGCAGGCCTGAGATTACATGGCAAGCCCACTCTCAGAAAAAGAAGAGAAAGAGTTTAGGACTGCAAAGCTCCATACACAAAGATGAAATTCTCCATGAAGTCTCACAGCTAGTCACAAGGACCAAAATGTGATTACCCACGAGCATGAACCACCTGAACACGAATAACCTCTACAGCATGGGGGGGGGGCTGGTGTAAGCATGCTAATACTTAACTCCCATGGATACCTAAAATATTTGTAGCTCTTGCTACATTCTTGCTTTTTCTCCATTTTTTACAACATAAAGCTAATTAACCAACCGGCTCCCCTTAATGGGTTATTTTCACACTTAACTGTGCAACCGAAAGGCATACAATAGTATGGGAACACACTTACAAAACCACCCAAACTTCTACCTAGTAATAGCTCTGGCCAGAAACCCATCTGCCAGAGTCACTGTTTCTTCTTTATTTGTTCCCCGAGGTCGGATAGACTAAACATGAGAGCGGCCCCTATTTTCACATTTCAGCCTGCATTGAGATAAGGCTTCTGTTTCGCTGGCCGCTCAAATGCTGCTGACACAGCTGCCCCTTCTCTGTCATAAACACAGGGCTTCTATATTTAAAAATACAGTGAAACTTTGTTATACATCCCCTCCCCAGTCTCAGGCTTGATTTGCTCTTCCAAGCTCCACCTCCACCCCAGGATTTTTTAATCATCAGCCTCTCCTTGGAAAGTGAATTTTGTTCTTTAAAGACATCTCATCACAGTGGTATTTTCTCCACTGCTTGTATGTTTTAAGGGTGGGGTGGGAGTTCAAGGGGGGTGGAAAAGAGAGAAAGACTTTTTAACAACAGACCTTTCCCGAGGCGGAGGCGCTTTCTGGGGGTGATCAGCTCCCCTGACCTCGTCCAACTGGCTGACCTGGCCGGGGAGTTCCCAGGGGTCTCGTAAACACGCTCCAGCACAACGCAGCTCCTCCGCGCCGCGGAGAGTCGGAAGGGGCGGCCCAGCAGGGCGTGGGCCCGAGGGGGGACCGGGGGAGGAGATAGCACCAGGCCGAGGTTAATCATCACCTCCCGAGCGCCTGGAAAACTACGGGTCGGAGGGGCGGGGAGCTGCGACCAAGACAGCGAAACTCCGCGGGCACCCACCCGCCCAGGGGGCGCGAGCGACGAGGACCCGGGCTGCAAGCCCCGCTCACCGCCCCACTCACAACTGTTGTTCCACAAACTCACTTTCGCAGGAGACACGGAAAGTTAACTAGTGCCCCCAGCACCGTATCAGTTCCTCCGAATCCGATTTGCAAAAAAAAACTTAAAGAAAGAAAAAAAAGCTCCACTGTTCCCATACCGGGAGTCGAACCCGGGCCGCCTGGGTGAAAACCAGGAATCCTAACCGCTAGACCATATGGGAAGTGCTGCTCAGAACACTGCCGTCACCTACCTGACAAGCATCAGCACTGCCGCTTCGGCTACGCTACCCCTATCGCAGCCGGGACGCTGCGCAGCCGGGACGCTGCTCAGCCGCCGCCGCTGCCGCCGCCGCCGCGCCGGCCCCACGCGCGGGAAGGAGCCGGGCGGAGCGCGCGGGCCGGAGGGAGGGGCGGGGCCGGCAGCGCCCCCTGGAAAGTTCTAAGGCCGTACGAGCGCCTCCTGCGGTCCCAGCGCCCCGCGACTCCACCTTGCTTTTTTTTTTTTTTTTGCTTTTTTTTTTTTTTAAAGTAACTCTTCCAGCGACCCTATAGAGCCCACGGGTCCGCGCTGCTCCGCGGGGCAAAGTGCATGCGGACTACTTGGCAAAGTTGAGGGCGGCGACGTCTCTGCCAACAGCTGTCTGCGTGCGCGGCGGGGGCGGCTCGCGAGCTCCCGGGCCCGCAGCCAGCGAGCCGGGAAGGACCGCGGGCACCGGGAAGGACCGCGGGCACTGGGAAGGAGCGCGGGCACCGGCGAGAGGCAGCCCGGGCCGGCGACTCCGATCGTTCGTATCGGCTCTCTCGTCGCGCCCACGTCCCTTCTGGCCGACCTCAGCCCCCTTTATACCGACCCCGCCTCTCGGTAGCCGCCGGACCCGCCCCGGCAGGGGTGGGGGGAGAGGGAAGGCAAGCGCGAGAAGGAGGCGGAGAGGCCGAACGCGGATTGGGCCGTCGGGGTACCCGTCGCGGAGAACCGCGGCACGCCGGTCACGAGGCAGCCGGCCGGGGCGGGCCTCGCCGCGGCCCGGCCCTGACCGTCCGCCGCTCGCCGAGCGCCGCTGCGAGAGGATCGGCGGCGGGCGACCGGAGGAGCGCCGGGCGCAGCGATGTGAGTGGCAGCGCGGCGCGGCGGGAGCGCTGCAGGCCGGCGCCGGCTCAGGCTTGCGGGGCACGGGCGCCCCCAGCTCTGGGCTGCGGCGGGGCGGGGACGCCCGACCTCTTCCCACCCGCAGCCCGAGGGGCCTTTGCCCTGCCGCCCTGCGGTCCTCGGGCTCAGAAACATGGTGTTAGTGAGACGCTGGAAGGACCTGCGCGGTCCCCCCTAAGGGGAGAAACGCCGAAGTGTCGGCGGACCGCGGGACAGCAGCCTCTCCAAGAGAAGGGAGCAAGAAAGGAGAGCATTGTAGTCGTGTTCAAAGCGCCTTATTCCAGAATCCGCGGTGACTGTCTACCTGACAGCGGTATTTAGACGGACGGATTCAGCCCGTAAATAACAGAGAGAGGTTTGACCACATAAGATGCAGCAACCAATCCAGGTCTCTAATTTTTGAACGAACTGAGTTTTGTTTTGTTTTGTTTTTTTACTTTTTCAGGGCGGACTATTGGAAGTCACAACCAAAGAAATTCTGCGATTACTGCAAGTGCTGGATAGCAGACAATAGGCCTGTATGAAGATTCTAGTAATATGTTCATGTGACGTGCTGCCAAGCAATCTCAGTTCACAGTCCACTTTAATATACTCAGCACCTGTGCCATCATTCCCTTTATGAAAGCTATGAGCCTTCTTTTTTATCAATCCAAATTTGATTATAAAGGCACATTATTTCCGTGGCCTTTAAGGAAGTAGAAAATGAGTGCGTGAGGTCATCCATGTTTATGAAGCACATTATAAAAAGAACATTTTTGTGTTTTTCTTTTATGTTTCCTGTTTGTGAGAAAAAACATCTTTGACCCACAGTTAAGGTTGAAAGATCATTCTCTCGTGAAATGTTAGAGTAGCAGTTCTGTAAACCACATTATTATTATCTACTGTCAACTTATTTTAAATCTTCATGTGCCTATATTCTGAGAGGGGACACCGTGCGTTTGACGGTCACCTTCCATCTTGAGAACAAAGATTTCTTATTCAGTGCTGCACATGCTGCTAGGTGGGGAATTTCCAGGGATTCGCCTGTCGTCTCCCCCTCTCACTGGGATTATATATGGCTTTACATGGGTTCTGGAGATCTGAACTCAGAACTTTGTGTTTTCAGCCAAGCACTTAAACCACTGAGCCATGTATCTCCTCTGCCCTAGATTATTTTTTAAAGTCATAAAGCATGACCTCTGACTTCTACCAGTGCACCATGCATGCATTTCTCTCTCTCTTTCTCTCTCTTTGATAAAAATATTTTTAAAAAGACATGGAGAAAAAAAATAGTGCTGGTTTTCCTGAATACATCATATTAATGTACACATAGTCTGTTAAAACTAGACTATCTTAAATATATATCCATAACCTTTTTACTTGGCAGAATTGAGTGCACAAAAGAACATTTAGCAATGTTATATTTCTTTTAATAGATACTTTAAAGTTTGGAAGAGTAATTTCTCTATTGTTTTGGTTTTTCTCCAACAGTTGCAAAAGATTATAAACATTTTATTTGAGTTGGTCTTTACAAATAAATGTCACAGGTTTTTGTTTTGGTTTGGTTTTCAACCAGCCAGACTATTGAAATTTACCTTTCCCTGGAGGAACGTAGACAGAATGAATTTTATGAATTCCTGAGAATGAACAGTCCCTCCCAGTAAAGTCCTGCATATGCTTGAATTGCTAGTACAAACTGAGTTAACCTTTAATTACAAAGAAAATTTAATTTTGAATGGTCCTTTAATGTATTCTTTGTATGGTATAATCAACTTCAGGTAATCTAATATGTGAACAGTAGAGATTATTGTTTGCTTTACCAAGTCATTTTAAAGAGGAATTCACAGGAGCATTTTAGATTAACTCAGCTAATACCTCATACAGGATTTGATTGACAGTATGTATTTTGTAGAGCTTAACAGGAATTTTCTGTTGCTTATATCCATACATTTATAGTTTAGGGAGAATTTCTGGTTATTTAAATATATACTGATGTTGATTCAATCATTCTTGCCCCATCCATTGAATTAACATCACTCTGCAAATTTTTATGTCTATCCATCTGAAGTACAGGTAACATATATATTCTTACGTATCACAGTTATCTCCTATGGATAGATGATAAGATTGTTAGTAGAAATAGAACTGCAGTGAATAACCTTGTATATTGCATATACATGTGCAGCATAGCCATTCAAAAAAATCCCCAGTAATGAGATTTCTGGATCAAAGGGTAAATGTAGCTTAATCTTTTAAAATTATTTAAATCTGAGGGCTGGAGAGATGACTAAGAAGGTAAGACTCTGTCTCAAAAGCAGAAGCTCCTGAGTTAGATCCCAGGTCCCATATAAAAACACCATGCAGAACAGTGGCGGCAGCCTGCACTTTGCCATGGTGGGTGGAGCCTGGGAAATGCCCAAGGGAAGGAAGGAGGTAGAAGCAATCCAAGATGATTCCTGAAGTCAACCTTGGTCCTCTCTACAGAGACACACAGTGCCCTCTTACACACAGATTAAATACGTTAATTTAAAAAACAAGTTTAGATATTTAAAAAAAATTAAATTATTTAAATCTGTCATATATCTACATATATACATAGATAGATGAATATAGGTCTAGAGAGAGAGAGAGAGATTATTCTGGCTACTCTTAATATCCCCAAACCTCTTGTTCTTCCTACCCACTTCTCCCGAATAAGCCCTTTTCTTAGGTCCCTTTTTGTTGATTTTGTGACCCATTGAGTTTCACCAAGGCTGTCTGTGTGGTCATGGGTCTGGCCTCATCATCTGGCATGTGGTAGACAGCGGAAGGCAGTGCCTCCTCCTCACCGATCCATCTGATGCTTCAGTAGTTCAGCAGGGAGAGCCATAGTCTCAATATGCTAAATTGTGCTGCACAGGAATTGTACATTTTGTACCATCACCACATGGTACAAAAGTATTTCTGTAATATAAGGGAGTTTTTAAGTGCCTATTCTCTTAATATTTTGAGGGCTAAATCTTTGAGAGTGTTATTTAAGTTTTTAATATAGCAAAACAGGACAATAAAAATTTTGACACTGATTTTTTGTGATTTGATGTTCAAAGGTGTTTTTAGTTATTGTTGGGATTTTTGGCAGATTTTTTGGGGAGGGGAACAATTTCACTCATGAAGACAGCTCAAAGTTACCTAGAATTCAGATACAAGTTCTTTTGTGTGCTGTGATTAGTCTATACCACCATACCCAGTTGAGAGTAATGTCTTTAAAATTGTTGCCCCCATATTTTGATATGAGTTTTTGCCCCCACATTCCTGTCACGAGTCTTTAATTACATTAATATTCACCAGATTTGTCATAAGTGTAGTTTGCATTTTTCTCTAATTATTGTAGTGATCCTGAGTTATTTTAAGAACCAGTGGAAATCTAATCTAGTAATTAGTTTTGGGGTATGAGATGGCTCAGTGGTCAAAGCTAGCCACTCCCAAACCTGGCAACCTGGGTTCTATCCCTGGAAACTCATATGTTAGAAAGAATTAACTTCCAAAATTGTCTTCTGACCTTTCATATATATATACTCTCTTTGTCTCAATTATTTTTTAAATCAGTTTGAAAATGTTTTGTGTGTGCGTGTATCAGAGGGCACTGTGTGTGCCCATGGATGATTTCAGGAATCACCCTGGATTGTACTATCTCTTTGCTTTGCTCTTGGCTCTGCTTTCCAGGACTGGAAGTACAAGCCACTGCCATTTCCTCCTGGTGTTTTTATATGGGATCTGAAATCCAAACTCACGATCTTCTGTTTTTGAGGCATAGGCTTAACCACTAGCCTAGTTTAAATATTTTCTGTCATGTCAATTTTGCATTCCATTTTGTATATATTTACAGTAGTACTTGACTGTGGACTTAATGATAGTTGCATAATTTTCCTTTTTATCATTTTCAAGAGTGTTGAATTTCATGAAAGAGGAAAGAATCACAAAGAAAATGTGGCCAAGAGAATCAGTGAGGTAATTTAAATTGGCTCTTCATTAATCTTTCTGTATAAATGTCAGTTCTTTCTCTCACTTTTATGTGTGACTTACACAGATTAAACAGAAGAGCTTGGATAAAGCAAAGGAAGAAGAAAAGGCGTCCAAGGAGTTTGCTGCAATGGAGGCAGCTGCCCTGAAAGCATATCAAGAGGATCTGAAAAGGCTTGGCTTAGAGTCAGGTAAGCTCATTGCAATATGCTTTGAAAGCAACTTGGAGGCTGGAAAGGTGCCTTGAAAGAGGAAGGACCTAAATTTGGATCCCAGGTTCCATGTAAAAACGTCAGGCAGACATGGTGGCTGCCTGCACTTCTGGCCCTGGTGAGCAGAGCCAGAGAAATGCCAGAATGAA
The DNA here is from genome assembly GCA_023101885.1 of Typhlomys cinereus. NCBI lineage: Eukaryota > Metazoa > Chordata > Mammalia > Rodentia > Platacanthomyidae > Typhlomys > Typhlomys cinereus. The sequence continues at coordinate 2,192,400 of JALPQD010000364.1, read as the reverse complement.
GCAAAAATGAGGTAGAAGCAATCCAGGATGCTTCCCAAAGTCATCTTGGTCCTCCATAGGAACACAGTGCCCTCTGACACACAGGCAAAATAAAAGTTTTTTTAAAAAGTGATTTTGTTTTTATAAAGAAGTTAACACACTCAAAATTCTAATGATTTCATTGTGTATTATAGCCCTGTTTAGAATGTAGGATTTTACTAGTACACTTTTTTTTTTTTTGCTACCTTTTTTTTGTTTTCTTTTTCTTTTTGTTTTTTGCTTTGTTGTTGAGACAGGAAATCTCCCTGTATATAGCTCAGGCTGGCCTTGAACTCTTAATCCTCCTATTTAAGCCTCCTGCATGCTGAAATTATAGGTGCATGCCACCTTGCCTTGTTTTGCCTTTACTGATGTATCTTTTAATACTTTCAGGTTTTAAAAATTCACTAACAGGGCTGGAGAAATGGCTCAGGGGTTAAGACTCTGCCTTGCAAACAGAAGGTCCTGAGTTCAGATCCCAGGTCCCTTGTAAAAATGCCAGGCAGAAATGGTAGTGGTCAGCACTTTGGTGGGTGGAGCCTGGGAAATCCCAAAGCAAAGCAAGAAGGAGGTAGAAGCAATCCAGGATGATTCCTGAAATCACCCTTGATCCACGGGGACACATGGTGCCCTCTGACACACACACGTACATACACAGAGTAAATAAATAAAATTTTTGAAGAAAATTCGTTAATAACCATTTAGGACATCTTTTGGTTTTTTTTGTTTAGTTAATTTTCCTGTTTACGCAAGAGTGGGAAATGGCTTTGCCTTTTGTACCTTTTAATTGCTTGACATGCTCCAATGTTTTAATGCCTGTTTTTGTTGTTGTCCTGGGTTTTTATATGAGGTTGATTGTTTTATTTGGGGGGTGCTCCTGGAGGTCAGAGGACAACTCTCAAGAATCAGCTCTTTCCTGTCACCTGGTAGGATTTGGGAATATCAGGTCATCAGGTTCACACACAAATGCTTCACCAGATGAACCATCTCATTGGCTCTTGTTTGTTCTTAGATAATTTCATGTAGCTTCAAGGTCCTAATTAACTGAGGATAGCTTTCAACTCTTTTTCCTCCCACTTCTTCCTCTCAGGTACTGGGATCACAGGCATGGACCACCAGCCCCAGCTCTTTTTTTTTTTTTGAATGGCCTTTTTCCTCCTAGTACTGTTCTGTTTCAATCATGTGTTTCTCTATTTCTGTACCATTTCCCCAAGGCTAGATTCCTCCTCCCATAGTACTGATGACTTAACCCAGGGCTCTGCATACTGACTAGACAATCATTAAGTTTTAGTGTGTTTTCTTCTTGGCATGCTAAGCTTGAACCTGGGGTCTTTGGGAATTCTTGTTAAGTGTACTCCTCTGGGATACTTCTTTTAGCCCCTAGAATGATTTTTAATGTATAGTAAGACTACATTTCTTTTACCCCAACCCCTTTTATTTAAATTTTCCTGCTGGTCTTACATGATTACTCACCAAATATTACAATATATAAAGCTCACAAAGAATTTTGTCTTGTTTCTATTTTAATAAAAATTGAAGAAAAAAAGATAGTCATGCTATATTGCCCAGACTTGTCTCAAATCCATAGTGACCATGCTTCAACTCCTAAGTAGCTGAGATTACAGGCATGCACCACTGTGACCAACTTCGTCAGGCTTTTGATAAAATAACTGTAAAATTTTCTGAGCTAGCAAAATGGCTCAGTGGGTAAAGGAAAACTTGCCACGCAAACTAGGCAACCTGAATTAAGTCCCTGGAAACTGCACAAATTGTCCTGTGAGCTCCACACATGTGCTGTGTTGTATGTAAACAAAAAATAATTTTTTAAAAAAATTGTGACAATTAAACTTATTTTAGCTATTTCATCTTTTTTTCTAGAGATTTCAGAGCCAAGCAAATCGCCAGTAACCACCACTGTACAGCCTACCTCTGCATCAAATCAACAGAAGGAAAAGAAGAAGAAGAAAAAAGATCCTCCAAAGGGCAGATGGGTAGAAGGCATAACCTCTGAGGGGTACCATTACTATTACGATCTTATCACAGGAGGTAAGCCATTAGGCACAAACATAATAGGAAATAATTGGATTAGGTGAACAGAACAGGGCTGGAGAAGTGACTCAATGGCTAACGCACCTGCCATACAAGCACAAGGACTGGAGTGCAGATGCCAAGACCTTACATAAAATGCTGTGTGGGCAAGGTGCCCCACCTGTAATTCCAGCTCTGGAAAGTGGGGCCTGAAAATCCCCAGAGCCAGCTGGCTGACTTGACAGCCTATAGACTAACCCTTAGTTTAACTAGATACTCCACCTCAAAACCAGAAAGTGGAAGAACAATCATGGTTGATTCCTACTATCACCCTCAGGCCTCCACATGGACACACACTTGTGTACCCACATACACATGAACCCATCCACCTGAAAACACATATTCACACGTGTGTACAGCATGAAAATGGGAAGAACAAAAAGTTTATTTTGTGTTGGAATTTTTATTTAATATCAGTGATACTGTAACTTCATTTTTGCTACAATACTTAGAAAATTGTGTGTACTTTAATATTCTTCCCACCAATATGGTAACACATGCCTATGCACTCAACATTTGGGAAGAGGAGGTGGGAGTCAAAGGTCAGCCTGGTGGATCTAATAAATTGTACTGGGCTAAAGTGAGAGCCTATCTTCAGAGGAAAAAAAATCCTCTTGAAGGGTCTTGCTTAAATTCTTTATGGTGAGTCTCTTATAAAAAGCTTTATGTGTTCTTAATAAAATCCGAAAATTGGGCTGGAAAGATGACTTAGGTTAAGAGTGCCTTGCAAGTAGAGAAGGTCCTGAATTGAGATCCCACTTCCCATTAAAAAGGCGGCCTGCACTTCCGGCCCTGGTGGGTGGAGCTTGGTAAATCCCATAGCCAAGCTAAAAGGAGGTAAAGCAATCCAGGATGATTCCTAAACTCACCCTTTGTCCTCCACAGGGACACACAGTGCCCTCTGATACACACATATGCAAGATTAACTAATTCATTAATTAAATCTGAAAGTCTGAATTACACAATAAAGTAAAGGATTTCACATGGAAGGACAACTTTTGGAAGTCTTTCCTTCCATCTTGTGAGTTCCAAAACTTGTGCTCAGGTTATCTGACTTGCATGGCAAATTCCTTTACATGCTGAAATGTCTCACCAGCCATAGGAGCATAAACTGTAATGGCAAAAATAGTAAACGTGATTTTTTTTTTTTTTACCTTTTTCTCCCTCCTCCATCTCCACAGTATTGAACTCAGGGCCTTAATGTTTGCCAAGCAAATGCTCTGCTACTGAGCTAAATCATACCCCATAAAAAGAAATAGTAAAGTACTGTCATGAAGTACAATTAAAAATTATATGGTAGCTCAAACTAACAAGCAGTTGACCAGGTGTGATGACATACATGGATAGATAAAAAAAGTTAAAAATGGGGGCTGTTAAAGTCTTTGCCTCACAAGCAAAAGGACCTGAGTTCGGTTCCCAGATCCTATAAAAACAACAGGCAGAAATGGAGATACCCTGCACTTTCAACCCTGTAGCACAGTCTGGGAAGCCCCAGAGCAATTTAATGAGGAAGTAGAGCATTCCAGAGTGATTCCTGAAGTCACTCTTGGACCTCCACAGCACATACACTAAAAGAGCCTTCTCTATATACACAGTCACACACACACAAGCATAGGCATGTGCACACTAAAAAGAAAAAGATCCAAGCATGTAAACCAGGCATAGTGGTTCATGCCTATAATCCAAGCACTCTGAAGATAGAAGCAGAAAAAGCAGAAATTGAAGGTTCTATCCATGCCTACATATGACTCTTTATCTCAAAAAAAAAAGGAAAAGAATGATCAGGAAGTTAGGAAATGAGATCAGAAAACAAAGAAAAACTTAGAGATGACAGTATTATAATTATATTCTTTGGAATTCATGATTTTGAACTACACATAAGTGGTAATCATTTCTCACATTTTACTTATGCCAAGTCTTAATTGATTCAATAGTGAATAGACCATAAATTACATAATCGGGACAAGACTTTTTTTCCAATTGATTTAGAAAACTGCTTCCATCTTCTCTCCCTTCATACACCTCCTTTCTTTACCATCCCACTACTTTCTGTACTTTTGCCCTCAGTGGCAGCATGTTTTTATTTTGCTCCTTTCTGAGTCATTGTTCATTTCATTTCCTTTGCCCCACAATTAAAAAAAAAAAATGACACAACATTCCATTTCTTCAAAATAAAGTCTCTGAATAAAGTCTTTCCTATTGTAGTACTTTAAGTAGAAGTTTCAATAGTTTCTGATCCTTCATTCTGTCATTTCTTCTAAATTACATAATACATATTTTCTGTATGCTACTACTGGATGTATTTCTTTTTGTTTTTTTTAAACTATTTGTTTGTTTATTTTGAGTGTGTGTTTCAGGGGGCAATGTAGGTCCCTGTGGAAGACCAAGGGTTACTTCAAGAATCATCCTGGGTTGCTTTTACCTTGTCTTTGCTTTGCTCTGGAATTTCCCAATCTACACCCACAAGAGCCAGAAGTGCAAGCTGCCACCATTTTATGTGGGACCCGGGATCTGAATTCAGGACCTTCTGCTTGCAAGGCAGAGTCTTAACCCCTGAGCCAGCTCTCCACCCCATGTTGTTTTTTTATTATTCACTTATAAACTATTCAGGTAGCATTGGATGTACAGTGATCGGTCATTTTGTGGAATTTTTGCAAATTAAATTTTTGGAACATTTTTGTTAAGCAAAAAGATTTTATAAATGTAACATTTTGTTTCAAGCATCTCAGTGGGAGAAACCAGAAGGATTTCAAGGAAACTTAAAAAAGGTAACTGAAGCACTTTTTTGTTTTACTTTATTCTTTATTATTTATTCAATTGTGCGTGTATGGGAGTGTGTGTGTGTGTGTGTGTGTATGTATGTATATGTGTACGTGTGTATATATGTGTGTGTGTACGTGTGTATGTGTGTGTACGTGTGTATATGTGTACGTGTATATGTGTGTACGTGTATATATGTGTGTATAGATGTGTGTACGTGTGTATATGTGTGTATACGTGTATATGTGTGTGTACGTGTATATATGTGTGTACGTATATATGTGTGTGTGCGTGTGTATATGTGTGCGTGTGTACGTGTGTATATATGTATGTACGTGTGTGTGTGTGTGTGTGTAGAACCACGGGCAAGCTCAGGAACCACCTTGGACCGCCTCCATCTCCTTCCTCCTTGTTTACTCTGCCCTGGGATTCACAGGCTCTGCCCTATCAGGACCAAAAAGGCAGGCCAGGCCCCCCCCTCCTCCCTCCTCGTTTCCACCCAGCATCTATATGTGGTCTAGGATCTGAACTCAGGACCTTCCGCCTGCAAGGCAGAGGCTTAACCCCTGAGCCACCTCTCCAGCCCCTGTTTTACTTTATTCTTTAAAGTGATTGGCTTCTAGGATGGATGGGTTGGCTGGTTGGTAGGTTTTCTAGTATTAGGACTAAACCTGTGAATGCTCAGCAAGCACTCTGCTACTCAGCTACATCTCCATTTGGGCTTCTGTGGGTTTTGTAGAATTTTGTTAAGAAAATTTGTTCTTTTCTTCCTGTAATCCCTTTGTTAGGCCTGGTGGAAGCAGAACAGTGATGCCTTCCCAAAAGACCCTGTGCCAGGCAAATATAGTTGGTTTGTAGTCGTTACACACCTGTGCCTGTCCATCTGGAAGTCCTGGCTCTCCTCAAGGTAGTATATAATTAGCAGAAGTCAAGCTGTCAGGCTATGATTTGTTTTACCCACACTCCTAAACTTCCAGGCGCCAGGTGGAAAAGAAAGGGAGGTTAAGTCTGCCATGCTTATTCATGCATGGTCATTGTCTTACTCCACATTTGTTGTTGTTGTTTTGTTTGTTTTCCAATCAGACAGCAGCAAAGGCCACTTGGGTAGAAGGTGTAAGTGAAGACGGTTATAACTATTACTATAATACAGAAACAGGAGGTAAGTTTTACCTTTGATTATCTCAGCCATCTAAATTGTACATTAAACTGTGGTGTCTTTAGTGATATGCATTACTATTTGTATTTTTATGAATTTTAAAAATTCATATATAAAAAATTTACAGTATATCATACCATGAATTAATATTACTCTCAAATGATAAGGCATGTAAAATTTTTGTTAACATTTTATTAACTTAAGAGAGGAGAGAGCATACACACAGTTTGTGTGTATGTAAGTTAAAGGACGATTTTCAGAAATTAGTTCTCTTCTACCACATGAACTCTGGGAATCAAGTTCAAGTGGCCAAGTTTGTGTGCAGGCACCTTTATCCAAGAGCCGTCTCGCTGGCCCTAGAATAATTTATTCTTACTCCCACAACAGGCATGAAAATAAGGTCTTGTGAGGGGGTTTGAAAAGAAGTACAGTAGAAAGGAATTGTCAATCTTCATGTTGATACTCATATGTATACAGTGATGTGAGGTTGTTCAGGTATCTTTCAAGTTCATCTCCTGTAATGCCTCCAAGTTTCTCATCCAATACCACCAAGGCATTTATCCTTGGCAATTTTCACATTTTCTTTCTGTCATCAGCCGGGGTTTATTGTTTTATTTTGTTTTCCCTGTCCAAACTCTATATGTGACTTTACGGTTTTTTAGAAAGAAACTCGCTTTAAACTTCCTAATACATGCTGCCCAGTGATATCAGTGCTTGTATACTAGAAAGTTAAAGTGCACAATGTTTATAGAGATAAAATAACATATTACTATAATGGGACTTTAGATTTTAGAAAAATCTAAGCTCAATGCATAGCTTGTCAACAGTCACTGAGTCTAGTTTTTTGGGGTTTTTTGTTTTGTTTTGTTTTGTTTTGTTTTGTTTTGTTTTGTTTTGTTTTGTTTTTTTAGGATTAAAGCAGAATTTATTAGAGGAGAGAAAGAACAGGACACTCCAGACATGGAGTGCCATGAGGGGCAGGTGCCCCTGTAGTCATTCTTTAGTAAAAAGAAATATATTGTATGGCATTATGAGGTATATGTTCCTTGATCAGTGTAACTAAACACATTTTCCTTCTTAAAGTTCTCTCAGTGGGGTAACAAATTGTGTTATTTTCCCTCTCCTATTAAACTAAAATAGAATCACTCCATAGTTAGAAATACTTTAATTTTGCTAAAAGGCCAGGGAATCACTAGATGGCAGTAGAGTTTAGCCAGTTGACATTAGCCCGTTTTTAAAAATGACATTTAGAGCCTCACAGTATAATTTCATTTTGTGAAAATTCCAGGAAAATCTTTATGATAAGTTCCAGTAAATATCATGTAGAGTCACTGTCAGTATGCTTCATGATATTGTCAGGTAAATTGTAAAAGTCTTATTAAAACTATCACCCATTTTTCCTCTCTGTTCACATTGGAGTTTGAGTTTGTACATGTACTAAATCCAAATTGTCTCAAGTAATGTAAAATAAGTTTAATACTATCATTTAATAATTGTAAGTGATAGTATTATATTGCAATTACATATGTGTAGAATTGTTAACTAAGTAATATGACCATTGAAATGTGTTGAGCAGAATCCAAATGGGAAAAACCTGATGATTTTGTTCCACATACGGGTGATGTGATTTCTGGTAAGGTTGATGAAAAGTTACCTGTCACCCAAGAAGAATCCAAGTCATCAGATTCACATAGTGATTCTGATGGGGAACAGAAAGTGGAAGGAGAGGCCTCTACAGAAACAAAAAAGATACAAATAAAGTTTAAGGTAGGTTCGTGGCTTACTTTTTATAGAAGTTCATCAATTTATAAGAAAGTGTTATAGACATTCAGTCCTCTGGTACATGATGGAAGTAAAGCCAAGACATATCTGTATCACCCGCATTCTCAGGCTCACTCTCCATGGTTTCTGTTTTTCCCAATCAGCGAAGATCTGAAAATATTAGTGGGAAATTAACTGTTGTTAATCTCTTATTGTGCCTAATTCATACAATAAATGATCATAAGAATGTATATGTAGGAAAAAAACATAATACCTACAAGATTCAGTCTGATTTGTGATTCCAGGCATCTATCCACTGAGGTCTTGGGACATACCCACCCACCCAAAATAAATGGGAAGTGTCGACTTTATTTTATCTGGATAAATGTTTGTACTATTTACTGATAACTCTTTAAGAGCAAAATACTTAAGCTCATTATAGACCTGAATTTCAGAAGTGTCTGTATTCAGAGGCTTCTGTAATATTCAGAGTGTTGTCTGAACAGGTCATTTGTACATGTCTAGATAAGAAGTTCTGATTTGAATATCAGCAGTATGCTAGTGGCACTTTAAAGTATCAGAGTAAGTGAAGTAGTCTAGGAGAGCAACTGGAGAGATCCACATTTAAAAAGTGTGTTGTTTGGGGGCTGAAGAGATGGCTCAGGAGTTAAGCCTCTGCTTCGCATGCACAAGGTCCTGAGTTTGGATCCTAGATCCCACATAAAAACACCAGGTGGAAATGGTAGCCGCCTGTACTTATGGCCTGGAAGACAGAGCTTGGGAAAAACTATGTTATTTGGGCATGAAATGAAAAATAGAAATTGAATCAAAAGATGATGTCTACATATTGACCATATATTTTGTTGAAGGAATTTTAAGAACAGACTGACGACAAGAATAGGGAGCAGGGGAGTAGGTTTATCTTGAATTTAAAGAAAATTTCTGTAAGAAAATATGACTACAAATTAGTAGGTATCAAGCAAAATCTTAATAACGTATTTTAGCATCAGTTTACTCATTCCTAAAGAAATTAGTATTGTTTTTTAAATAGGCTGAACCACTGACCTGGAGCTGTAGAGACAATGAATCAGATAAGTGATTAACAGATGGTGCTCAATGCCCCAGTTGGCAGGAAAGCAGAACATATTTGATTTTATAGTCTTAGTTGTATTGCTTTTATAACCTCCTCTAGAAATACTCAGGAGCCAGAATATCAAAGATGACATTGCACTGATTATGATTGAGATTACTGGCCTGAGAAGTGTAGGGGAAATTAAGGATGCTGGGGAGGACCTGTTCCCAAGCCACAGTAACTTCTTGTCATTGGCAAGTAACATAATGTCATTGCTTGGAATTAATTCTGTCTATTCCACAAGTCTTGATGGAACAAAGGAAAGATATATTTGCAGAGAACAAACAGCAGCAGAACACAGCTCTTGTAATAGTCCACACAGATAAGGAACGAAGTGACCAACTCCTATTTTAATTTATGTGTCTATTGTAAAAAACACAGTATTACAAAATAATCAATGACGAACTGCTTTTAAACTTGCCTCTCCTGAAAAAAATTACTATGATCACCATGTATTGTTTTCTGTAATTTTTTTCATTCAGACACATACACACTGGGGCAGGAGGGATGCTGGGGTTGAACCTGTGCCTTGGGCATGTTGAGCATCTTCTACCACTGAGGTATATCCCCTGGCCACATGCCTATCATTTGTAGCAAAATATGGTATCAAAGCTGTAATAAGATGTTACTCTTGGTTTTCAATTTAGTCTATGACAAGGACATCAATAATTCTTATCTTCTAAAATAATCATAATATTCTGTTTTAACTGTCCCATTAATGAAGTGCCCCTATGTAGCAGTATATTCATTTTGAATGAACATTCAGGGACTAGGAGGAATAACTGGAACTACATTTCTAAGCAGTATTAAAGTCCCTGCTATGATTTTGGGGGAGGGGGCAGGTAATACTTGCCAGATCCAGTTCAAGGTACACAATCCAATAATCATGTTCAAATATGGAAGATTTTAGCCCTGTGCAATAGCCAAGTGTACAAACAAAGATTTTAGAGAGTTAGCCACAGAATGTTTAAAGTCATTTCTTATGTGGGACTCTAAAAGAATAGAAAATCTGGAAGAGACCAATTTGTGGTGGTGACAGTTTGAGCTGTCAACTTGACACTTGGATATGGGCCTCCAAAAACACCAATGGGAAATGATTTAGTTAAAGCAGACCTCTGTACACGTCTGTAGGATATTGTATTAATTGCACAATTGATGTGGGACGGTAAGAGCCCATAGTAGGTGGAGCCATTCTCTGAGCAGGCAGATAAAAGAGAAAGCACGTTAGTATATTGGCAGACTAGCAAGCTCAAAACACATGCATGCATTTGTTCTTCTGCTTCTGACTTTCAATGTGGTGTGGCCAGTTCCCTTGCCTCATGAGGTAACTTCCCTGCTATGGAAAAGTTTAATCTGGAGTCAGTAAAATTCCCTTGGTTCCCTTATGTTGTTTGGATCAGGTCTTATTATAGCAACAGAATTAAATTATATATTATAATTAAATTATATATAAATTATAGCCAACAAACTCAGAACACAAGAGAAATATTAGAGATAATAATGGGGTCAGATGGTAGAAGCGAGTCCAAAATTAAAAGAAGTTACATAGGCATATGATGGACCTTTGTTTCTAAGACTTCACAGTTAGTACATTTCAAAATGCTATTCTAGTTTGAATAAAAACCAATAAAAGAAGGTATAAAATTTTATTTTATGAGAAAGGGTCTCCAACCTGACTAGCCTTGAGCTCCCTGTAAATGGTGATGACCCTGAATGCTTGTCTCTTGCCTCTTGCCTCTGCCTCCTGAGTGCTGAGGTTACAGCCAAGCACGTTAACAGTTAACGTACATCCATGGCCCAAAATTTAGTATTTTCATTCTACCTGTGCATCAGATTTTGTACATAAACATTTAATACTAGATGACTGAAACATAGTGAAGGCCACACTCATTAGTGGGAGCTGTCACTACCACAAAGAGGAGTGTCTTTCTAACTGTCACAAAATTGCTCGTGGGCTCAAAATTAAGGTGAATTTCAGTTAAAGCTGATGAAAGGAGTTCTTTAAATGGGAAGTACGTACAGAAGATTTCAATGATGGCAGTATCAAATGCAAAAAGAGCACAAGGTAAAGAGACTCTTGTATGGGAGGAAAGATAATGCATACTTGCCACTTAGGTGAAGCAGAAAAGAGAAGAGAAAGGCCTGGTTATATGTCCTGAGTTGTAAAATTAGGACATTATTGGTAGACTTATATTTTAAAAAAATCTGTGTGTGCACACTAAAGAGCATGTGAGTATGTGTGCCTATGTAGGCCCAAGGGGACATCAGGATTATGTCAGAATCATCCTGGCTTATTCTACCTCTTTGCTTTGCTCTGGGGCTTCCCAAACTGCGTTTGGGATCTGAATTGCAGACTGTCGCCATCTTCACCCATCATTTTTACGTGGATTTAGGACTCCAAACTCAAATCCTTTTATTTGCAAGGCAAAGGCTTTAAAACCCTGAGCCACTTCCCAACTCCAGCAGGCTCATATATTAAAAAGAGGGCTGGAAAGATGGCTCAGTAGTTAATCCCTTGCCTCGAAAGCAGAAAGTCCTGAGTTCAGATCCAAGGTCCATGTAAAAACACCAGGTGAGAATGGTGACGGCCTGCACTTCTGATCTTGGAAGGCAGAGTCTGGGAAACTCCAGAGCAAAGCAAAGAGGTAATCCAAATTCTTGATTTTGCCTTTGAGGCTCCACAGGCGCACACAGTACCCCCTGATACATCTGGAGGCACTCATGTGTGCGGGCAAAAAGGGCAAAATTGAACATAATACATTAAGTTTTGGACATAGTGAAAAAAAAACTGATCAAGTTAAAGTTATTACGTTTTGTGCAAATTTAATTGTTAAGTGAGTTTATTATAAGCCTATAACAAAGCTTTTTTTTTTTTAAGTTAAATTTTGGTTTAGACTCTGGCAGTTTTGCTTGAAACATGTTATTTACTTTTCTATTTCAGCAAAAAGGTAAAATGAATGAGAAAAGAACTGAGGCAGTAGTACAAAAAGAAAAAAGTACCCCAAAACAGAATTCATCAAGTTCAAGTGAAGAAAAATCCAAAACCATTAAAAAATCAAATCCTTATGGGGAATGGCAAGAAATCAAACAAGAGGTTGAGTCTCAGTAAGTACTACCCACTGCCACATATATAGATCAAGTACGTCAGGCATCAAAGTCACCCATTTCAAGGATGCCACTTATTAAACATAGCTCATTTCCTTCCAATTGCTGAGATTGCAAGCACATGTCAGCACCCTTTGTTTATAGTAAGTCAGTGATTGTCTTCTTAAAGCGGGACATTTCTGTCGACCACATTGACATACGCTAGGGACATATACTTTGTGGGAGAAACAAACACCCACTTATTTAGTAAATGCTCTGCAAACCATTTAGATAGAGGATACATTTAAAAGCAAAGAAAAGCTTTTGCTTTATGTTTTCTGCCTTGGAAATGTCTTACTGTATTCAAAGTGTTAAAATGCTAAGCAAACAGCTCCGTGCAGTCTTCTACACTAAGACACTGAGATTCCATTGTCTTCATGTTGTGTTATAGAAGCCTTGGGCAAGTCAGTTTACTATCTGTTTGTGTTTCATGTATTCTTATATTCTAAGGTACTGTGTCCTTTGTGCCCACAGAAATGAAAGAGTAAACAAGTTTTGTCCTGGTGCATGTCTACCTAATTCAGAGTTCAGTGTCTTAGGACTAGAAAATTAGTACTTTAAAATGGCTTAGAGATCCTGGAAAGAGAGCTCAGAGGTTAAAGCATTTGCTACATAAGTATGAGGATCTGAGTTCAGATTCCTTAGAATCTAGGTAAATGATGTTCGGGATGGAGCCTGCATGTAATTTTCAGCACTTGGAAGACAGAGGCAAGTGAACTAAACTGACTAGCCAGATTAGTTGAATCTTTGAGCTATAAGTGCAATTAAGAGACCCTGCCACAATGAACTATGGCAGAGAATAACCAAGGAAGACACCTGACATCCTCCATGTGCTCCTGCTCACACATGTGGCTACACACCTGTGAAAGTACACATACATACATGTAAAATTAAAATTAGTTCATTAAGTAGCTTAGAGCTGGGCATGTTGGGGTATATCTGACCTAGCAATTGGGAAGAGAAAGCAGGAAGGAGGCTTAGCAGGAGTTCAATGGTGCCATCAGCTACTTGAGAAAGTGCAAGCAAAGTTAACCAGAGCTACAATGAGACCTTGCCTTAAAAAAAGAAATGAAGAAATGTTCCAAAATGACCAACCTCTGACTTTATGCCGTTTTTTACTTAAGACAGTGGTGGAGAGAAAGTGTGCATGTGGCGGTCAGGAGAGCTTTCAGTAGTCAACTATCCTTCCACCTTGGGGCTCAGGATCAAACTCAGGGCACCAGATTTGCCTCCAGGCACTTTTTATCTGATAAATGGTCCAATATTTTACCATTAGAAAGGAATTAAGTGGCTTATAGCTTACATATAAATATGTGTTAATCTGTAAAATAATAGTATTGTTTTTCTTCTGTTCCAGTGAGGAAATAGATTTAGAACTTCCCAACACCGAAAATGAATATGTTTCAACTTCAGAAGCTGATGTTGGGGAAATCAAAGTAGTATTTAAAGAAAAAACAGTCTCTTGTCTTGGGGTTGCAGCAGATGGAGTGGCCCCTGTCTTCAAAAAGAGAAGAATTGAAAATGGAAAAGCTAGAAATTTAAGGCAGCGAGGTGATGATCAGTAATTATAAAAGCCTTCCATACGCATGTGTTGGACAGAGCGAAAAACCATACTTGGCTTCTCTTCATTATTAAAATTTTAGATTTATTCTAAGTGTATTATATGTGAATTGAAATAAATCTTTTTTCATATGAAATTCATTTTTGTTCCTAAAATGGAAGCCTATTACATTGCATTTTAATACAGTGTATTATGTCAAATGTTTAAAAATCGCTAACTATATAATATTTTAAGATGCTATGTATCATTATTTAAAACATGGAAAAGTAAGACCTTTATTCTGTTCTTATTAATGTGAACATACCCTGCTTTGAAGATGTATTAATTTTGCACACTGAAATTAATTTCAAATAAGAATCAGGTCAGATCACAGGAGACAATTGTACAGTGACAATTTGGCTTCGATGTTCCTTTCAGAAGGCTGGTATAGAAAATGTATGCATATTGACTTGTCATACCTAATGAAGCATCAAAGGCCAGAACCAGGTGTGGCTTGCTAACTAAAATGCAGAGCTAAAATGAAGTGAAAACGAGCAGAGGTACAAATGTGCGTTTGGCCCAGTTCAGTTGACAACACCAAAACATTCCATCAGGTTTTAAACTTTGAGCCAGACATTATGCTGGGCATCAGAGGTATTCCTGTTCTTCCTTCACATTCTAGCACATTCCATTCTTCCCCAGTTCATGCATTCTCTTGAGCGGCCTTACATCTATTGACAGATATTCTTTAAGGTTTATTTAAAGCAATGTAAATAAAGGTTTGAGCTGAAAGAGTTAGATCTCTGATTTTAGTAAGGTTTTTCATGATCAATTAGATACACTAGAAATTTACCATTTTCTGGTTAAACTCCTTAAAAAGTAGAATTTTCTTATCCTATTTGAAGTAAATGCCTCCTTATTTTTGCAAATTCTATTTTTCATGAAATTGTACAGTATTTAACTTTTGATAGCAAATATTGTTTTTTTTATAATGTACATGTGAGAAAACAATAGCTTATTAAAAATGTGCAAAAATAAACATTGGGGTTCTTTTTTCTTCAGATACTGACCAAAATTGCCTTATCACTGACAAAATAATAGAGATTGGTCTTTGGTTTGTTCAGGTCTAAAGTCACCCCTCCATTTGAGTTTCACCTGGCAGCACAGGCTGGCCCCAGACTTGCAACAGTACTGTCTAAACTTGAGTGTTGGAATTTTAGCATGAGGCTACCGCACCCAGCTGTTTCCTTTTTTTTTTCATCTGTCTTCTGTCTCCCTTGCTGGCCTGAGTCACTTTGTAACTGAGGAGGATCTTGAACTGTTTCAGTGCTGGGTTCCCTGCAATGCACCTCCTCACCCAGTTTATGCAGTGGCAGGATAGAGCCCAGGGCCAGAATTCTGCAAACTCTTTCCCAACTGAGCTGAATTACATCCCATTTGTTTTAAAAATTTAGGTAGGTCATCTGTCATGTAGCTTGACTCTTCTCAGCTGGAAAAAAACGAAAAGTGGAATGTATACTTTCCCCCACATTTAGTTCCTATAAATAAAATTTTGAAGAAACTTAAATTAGTTTTTTGTCTTTTTAAGAAATGGTATCTTCTTACCCTGACTGGCCTTGAACATCTAAGTTCAAGTGATCCTCCTACCTCAGTTTTCTGAGTACAGACTCACCACCTCATACAATACCTAGCTTTTCAATTATTTCATTGTGATTTGTTTTGGGGAGCTTTTTGTTTTGTTTTGCTGTCTGATGGGAAGCAAACCCAGGTCACTGTGCATGTTAAGCAAGAGCTCTACCATGTAGCTAAAGCATCATCCTGCTTTTTTTTTGTTTTGATCTTCTGGGACAAGATTTCATGTATCCCCTCAGCCCTTGAACTGATCTTCCTGCCTCCAAGTGCTAAAATTCTATCTTTGCATTTTTTTTTCATCAGAGTTGTGTGAGCATATGCATATGTGTGCACATGCACTTTTGTAGATCTCAGAAGACAACCGTAAGTATCTGTCGTCATCTTCCATCTTGTTTAAGACAGGTCTCTATGACAGACTAGTTGGCCTTCATGCTGTTAAGATTCCCCCATCCCTGCCTCTTGTCTTTACAACACTGGGACCATAGATTCCTGCGTGGGTTCTTGTAATCTGAACTAAGGTCTTCACTTTTACGCAGCAATTGCTTTACCAACTGAGCTATCTCATCTCCCCTTTGCATTTGCCAAACTTCCCTCTGAGTCCTCCACTCTAGTGAGGTGTAAAGACTCAGTAGCATTGCCTAGAGCCCTTTCTTGTGCTCCCCTTTAGTATGGAAACACTATTATGACTGTTAATCCCTTGCCTCTAAGAATCCTAGTGCCTGTGATCCACTTTGGGGGGTCGTTGACATGTCAGTCATTGTGCAGGTCATGCCAAGTCAGATTATGGCTACTGCAGCCCTAACTTGTGTGGAGTATCTTGCATATTGTTGCTCCTCCCCATCTTTAGGCTCTTACAATCTTGCTGCCCCCTCTTCTGCAAGTCCCTGAGTTTAGGATGCGGAGAGATTTGGCTGGTCTGGTTCCTGGTGATTAATGTAGAGTCTTCGGTGTTGTGAATTATGGTTTGTTGTTGTTTTCAGTTTTGCTGTTCCAGCACTGCCTTGGATCCATCCTGATTGGTATTGGAGGTCACCTCCTAACCAAAGATAAAAGACTGTTTAAATGAAGCTCTTACTATAAGAAGAGATTCAAAGGTAGATGGATGGTTACCATCTATCTGCCAGTCTCTATACCCTCCCTGATTGGTGAGATCATACTCCCTCAGTTGCTAGTGACCAGGAAGGAAAATGCGAGTGAGCTTAACCAGATATCTTACTACTTACTTGCAGTACTTGATGGTGACCTATTTTCTCTGCTGTAGCATGATCCCCTCTCTCCTTAATTCGGGGGGGGAAGGGGCTCCTTCCCCTTCTCTCCTATTTATAATCTTTGCAATTACTGTAGGTATTACAGAGATTTATCTTTGAATATATCACTAAGTGGGTTTGGTACTAGGATCCACATATTAGGGAGTACGTATGGCACTTAATTTTCTGTGTCTGGGATACGTAATATAATTTTTTCTAATTCCATCCATTTCCTGGCAAATTTCATTAATTCATCTTTTTTGATGGCTGAGTAGTATTCCATTGTATAAAGGTACCATATTTTCCTTATCCACTCGTTAACTGTTGGGCATTTAGGTTGATTCCATGACTTTGCTATTGTAAATAGTGCTGCTATGAACATGATTGTGCTTGTGTCATTGAGGTGAAATTTTGCTTTATGGGGGATTATTCCCAGATAAACATCATGTTTTTTTCAGGAGTATTTGACTTGATCACTTTTACTATTGCGGGGCTGATTTTCCCACGCACACACTGTGACAACTCCAGGCTGTTTGGGCGGAGAAAGGCGAACATGCTGCAGGTCCTTCACCTCCTCACCCAAATCCAGGGGACTCCGGACACAGCAGGGAGTTTGTCAAGGCGAGACTCACTCACTCATTCACTCACTCAATTACACAGCTGCTGGCTGTAATGACGAAGATAAGTAAAGCCTGACCGCCCTCACCTCCGCCTCAGCCCTCCAGAGACTCGACCATGGACCTGGAGTTTGTCAGAGCAAGATCTCGGTTTATTGGGGGGTAACAAATCAGCTTATATAGACAAAGTACCAGAGAGCATGAAACAGGCAGCCAATTACCTTAATGGTCAGCACAGCACACAGGCTGCGTAGGTCAGACTAAACATATATCTATGTCAGCTCCTATGAGCCAATTAGGGCTCTCTATAATATAAACAGAGTTACGCCTAGGACACTAGCTCCCAGCACCATCTTTGGTCCCATGTGCTAAGCCATGCCCTGCTCACTCCCTCCCAGACCGTTATTCCTGGGGAGGCCCAACATACTATAATTTTTTATGTTTTGTCTTTATATTTCTATATATTGGCATATTATAAATAGAATTTTGTGTGTGTGTGTGTGTGTGTGTGTGTGTGTGTGTGTGTGTGTGTATCACAGGGCACTGTGTGTCCCTGTTGTGGACCAAGGGTGACTTCAGAAATCATCTTGGATTGCTTCTACCTCCTTTTTGCTTTGGCCTGGGGTTTCCCAGCCTCGGCCCACCAGGGCAGGAAGTGCAGGCTGCCACCGTTTCTGCCTGGAGTTTTTAATATCGTATCTGTGATCTGAACTCAGGACCTTCTGCTTGGGAAACAGTCTTAAACCCTGAGCCATCTCTCTACCCCCATAAATAGAAATTTTTTTTATTTTTTTAATATTTTTAGAGGGTATTTAAGTATGTGCTCACAAAGGTAACTTTAGGAAATGATCCTGGATTGCTGTATCTCCTTTTTGCTTTTTCCATGGAGTTTACTAGGCTCTGCCTTCCAGGGCTAGGACAGGCCACCACTGTTGCAGTCCAAGATGCAACCTCGAATCCAGGGCTCCCCTCGACAAGGTGGGCAAGGCTTTGGCGAATGCAGACAGACAGCTCTCTGGGCTGAGTGTATCTGAACTCTTTATTGAAATTTTAGCAGCGTTTATATACTTTAGAAAATCAAGAGTAAAGGCCAGGAGATGTGTCACTATATTCATTTGGAAAACATCAAAGAAAACCAGGACCAAATTCTTTACAGGATTATGTAAAACGTATTCATTCCGGGTAACAAAGGAATAACAGAGGTGACATATTTTCTGTGTTGGAATAGACATGATGTCTCCAGGTAGAGTTAAAGCAGGCATGACACTCAGTTGCTAAAAGCAAAGGGACAATGAATGTTTCAAAGTAACTTTTCCCTGGTTTATGTATAAACATCAAATGTATAGGGAAGGGACTGTAACCTAGCTAGTCCTGAGGAAAACAACAACAACAACAACAACAACAACAACAAGATCTAAAAGCATACAGGAGGTAGACGGGAGGAATCCTCCTGGCAGAGGTAAAACTTAATTTACATAGGGAGAGTTCCTAGCACTTAGCAACTGCCCATTTAGATGTTAATACGTCACTCCCCAGCCAGCAGGCTTTAGGCCAGAACCAGACAGTAACACTAAGGCAGGCAGTAACACTATGCCTGACTATTCCATATTTTCCTTATGTGTCTTATTTATTTCAAATAATGGCATGTCCTTTTTCCAGAAAACGTTTCCTTGAAATGATATTCTGCTATGCTGGGACCTTGTCCACCAGGATGGTCGGACAAGACATGGCACACCACCATTTCTGCCTATGTGGGATCAGGGATCCGAACTCAGGTGCCTCTGTTTTTCCTTACCATGTTACCACTGAGTATGTATGGATAACATTTTTAGCACCTGGATTAATGAGGTACACTCTGAAATCATTCAAATAAGCAGGGTCCAAGCAACCAAAAGTTTGTTTTGTTTTTGAGAAATAACTTTACTATGTAGTCCAGACTGGCCTAATTCTCTTTGGCCCCAAGAGGGGATTACAAGCATGTGCCACCACACCCAATCTTACATCTTAAATTATTAGTATATTTATATATAGACACATCACACGTATAAATTAGTTTTATCGATGTCATGCCAGTATGCTATTGATTTGATACTGTTTTCATAATATGTTTTAACTTCTGATAAAGCAAATGTCCTCAGACCACTTTTCTTCAAGGTGCTCATAATTCATCTCTATTTGTAATTTTGTATTATACCTAGTGAGTTAGTAATAATTCTCGTTTTTCTAACATTTATTCTCATCAACATGTTTTCTGGTTTTGTTTGTTTCGTTTGTTTTTGAATTTGCATTCTTTAAACTTTTATTGTGTGTGTGTGTGTGTGTGTGTGTGTGTGTGTGTGTGTTTGTGTCAGAGGGCACATGTTTTCCTGTGAAGTACCAAGGGTGACTTCGGAAATCACTCTGGATTGCTTCTACCTCCTTTTTGCTTCATTCTGGGATTTCCCAGGCTCAACCTACCAGGGCCAAAAATGCCACTATTTCTGCCTGGCATTTTTACATGAGACCTGGGATCAGAACTCAGGGTCTTCTGCTTACGAGACAGAATCTTAACCCCTGAGCCATCTCTCCAGCCCTCGACATGTTTGTTAATGTCAGTTATTCTATGTTTTTCTAAAGCTTTGTGGGTTGGGTTTGGACATGTCAATCAGTGGTAGAGCTCTTGTGTGACATACTTGAAACCCTAGATTCCACCCCTGACACAACACTATGCAAAACTGTTTCAGGTTTTATTGTTTTCTTCATGAAGACCCTGTTCTGAAAATTAAAGTTGCTGAGGGCCACAGCTTTGTTAAACTTGCTGCTTGTCCCCAAAACATAGATGGCCCCTGCCAGGCACATCAGTAATCATTTAATCTTTGGTGGACAGAAACCATTTTTCACCTCTCAAATTTAAAGGTCAAATAAGTTGATAAAAATAGTGGCAATGTGGGAGCATGGGTAATTTCATACTGTGTTATCAAAAATATATTAATTTTAAAAAAATCTGTTTCATGATGTTTTGATATCTGAAGATGCTTGCTGGCCACCTGAAGCTAGACTTTTCTTAGAGATAGTAAAGTCTGCTTGAGCATTCTTGCATATGTAGATCAACCAATACCCCCATGTATAGCCAATCTCAACTAACACACACCCCAGGAATTCTGTAGGTTCTAAGACCCATAGGAATACTAAATTCCCAGGAGGCTCAAATCGCTGATGTAAAATGGCATAGTATTTGCCATATCCTTCAGTGTATCTTTCTTTGGGGGGGCAGGAGGTTTGAGATAAGGTCTTACGTCTTCCATCCTGGTGTCAAAGTCACTATGTAGCTCCTTCTTTTTCCCTATCCCTGGTTCTTCGATTGGACATGTTGCCACCATGTTTGGTGTATCCACTGCAGGAATCAAACCCAGGATTCAATGCATGCTAAGCAAGCTATCAATTGAGCTACATCTCCAGCCTCATCTTTCATAGCATATCAAAATTACTTATATATCTACTACCAAGGAAATTATATTATTATGAATAGATATTATGCACCATACTTAGGGACACTGGCAGGTTTGAATGGTTCTTTTCTGAGCATTTGTGACCTGTAATTGAATCATGAATGTGGAATTCACACACACAGATCGTTTCACTTACCCTGAATGAACCAAAAGTCAGGCACCAAATAAGGGCTACCTTATTCCCTCAAATCTGCCAGAATTGTTCAGATTAGCCAATCCAAAAATGTTTATTCTTTCATGCCTAATGCCAGCTGATGAGAACCTGGTGCTTCACCTGTGATCCTGGATGACAAGTAGTGACTCCTGTCCTGTATCTGAGACTAAATTTCCTTTGGGTCTCATTTTGTTTATTGCTATGGGCTTTACATTCTTAGTATATGTTGAATCTATGCAAAACACAGTTCTTGCCTAAAACAAAATAGGAGATTATTTATTCTGAGCCAGTCATGAATGACCAGGACCCAGAAACACAGACTCAGTCTGGCCTGAATAAAATGTTCCAGCTGAAAATGTTTACATGAACTTGTAGTCACAGGACAATAGAAAGCCACAAATAAAGTTATTTCTAAATATATTAATGAGAACATCAGATGGGGGGTTACAACAAAGCAGGGAAATCTCTGCCATGGGTTTCAGAAGCTATCTGATGACATTCTTAGCTTTTGCATTGGTGGAAGCTAGTTAATACGTGGACGTTTAATTACCTGATAGTTAAAAGAATGGTTCAGGGGTTAAGACTCTCCTCATAAGCAGAAGGTCCTGAGTCTGGATCCAGGTCCCACCTAAAAACACTAGGCAGAAACTGTTACCTGCAAGCACTTCCAGCCCTGGTGGGCAGAGCCTGGGAAATCCCAGAGCGAAGCAAAAATAAACAGAAACAATCCAGGATGATTCCCTAAATAACCCTTGGTCCTCCACAAAAACACACAGGTCTCTCTGATACCCACACATACACACAACACACTTTTTTTTTTTAAAAGAATGCTTCAACAGATACAGAAAATAGACAATGATTCACTATTAATCTCCACAATCACTCAGCTCTGTTGAACCAGTCTTTTAGAAACTTTAACCTAAATATGACTTTTTTTTCTGGCAAGTTAGGTCTGTGCTAGTTAGATTCCCATGTCAAGTTGACAATGAAGCCTGAGAATTTAGGCACATTTGCAAATGCCTACTGGGTCTTCCCACGGTGGGTGGGACTCTTCCCTGGATAGGTGAATAAGATGGAGGGAACTGGTCCAATAGTTTGGCATATGTTTGACAATAGTTTGACATGGCAGTCAAATGTTCTGGCAAGAGAGAAAATGTGTGCTTCATTGTGTACATTAGAAGGAAAATCATCCATTTTCCAACATCGAAGTATCATCACAGCAGCTAATGAGCCACAATGTGGAAACACAAATGTCCATCTAATAAAATGTATAATACAATATCCAACAGTTACTTTTTGCCATTTCCGAGAATGTTTTTAAGCATGAAAATTTCTAAAAGATTAAAGTGTACAGAACAGAAACAATATACTCAAGGGTTTTGTGTGTGTGTGTGTGTGTGTGTGTGTGTGTGGAGAGAGGAAGAAAGAGAGAGAATATATAATATACATGTACAGGGTAAGGAAGAACTTTTGAAAGTTGATTCTTTCTAGAACTGAGAAGCTCCAGAGATAGAAATCAGGTCAGCTCTCTTGCTGGCTTTAGCCAAAGATCTGAAACACATACAATAATATATAATAATATATAATGAAAATAACGAAGGCCAAAAATATCAAGATGAATACTGCTTTTTTTCATGTATGTGTGTATGGGATGCATGCGTGTGTTGAGGGGTGTTTGCATATAGGCAAATGCACATGGGTAGATATATGTTCAAGAGTGCATTTTGAGTATGTGTGTCTGTGGAGGCCCAAGGAATAATCCTCAATCACTCTTCCATGTTGTTGTTATAAGCCTGGGTCTCTAATTAAACCTAGAGCAGGCCATTAGGGCTAGTGTGGCCAGCTCGCTCTGGGGATTATCAGGGCTCAAATTACAGCCAGACTGACACACTCATCCATCAAGGATCTGAACTCAGGTCCTTGGTTTGTGAGGCAAGGGCTATAACCACTAAGCCAACTCCCCAGCCCCAAAATGGCTTTCTTTTTTATATACAAAGCATTATTATTATTATTTTGGTTAGCATACAAAGAAAAAAAATGATGCTAGTATTTTATGAGCAATCCAGTGTTAAAAAAATGACATTCTCAGTTTCTTCTTCTAAAATATTAGTGAAGAAAATAGGGGTGGACAAATACTTAGTTTGGGATTTTTTTTCAGAGTAAATTACTATTTTGGTAAGACTTGTTTGTAGGAATATTTGCTATTTTAACAAAAAATATAAGCAGACAACAAAGAGGAATTATTTAGGCTATGTGCTAGTTAGATGCAAGTGTCAACTTACAATTGAAGGCTGGGCCTTCCCACTCTTTTACAATTTATCCTAGTTAAGGCAAGCCCTTGAGGGAGCCTGTGGGGAATTACTTAACTGATGCAGGAAGACCCTGCACCTAGTAGATGTGACCGTTATCTGGGGTAGGGGGATAGGGTGAAGAGCGCTGGTTTAGTTTTGGGCATGCCTTGTGATGGAGGCGTCCATGGTGGTTCGCGAATTCGTCCGTGGTTCTACATATACACACACACGCACAGACACACACACACAGAGACATACACACACCCGCGCACATACACACACACATGCGCACAGTTGAATAAATAATAATAATAATTTAAAAAAATTAAAAAAAGAATCATAAACAAGACAGTGGTAATGTTTTGTTCTTCCTCATTATTTTAAATTTAGAGTGTGTGTGTGGGGGGCATGCATGCATCCATATAATGGCACATTTACAGAGGTTAGAGGGCAACTTGTAAGAGTCAGTTCCTTCCTTTTACCATGTGGGTTCTAGGGATCAAACTCAGGTAGTTTGATGGCAAGAGCCTGTCCCCACTGAACCATCTTTTCGATCCTCCACCTCATTTCTTTCAAACTTTATTTGTATATGTGTGTGTGTGTGTGTGTGTGTGTGAGAGAGAGAGAGAGAGAGAGAACATGCATTGTGTCTTATGGAGGCCCATCCTGATTGCTTCTCCCTCCCTTTTGCTTTGCTCTGGGATTTGCCAGGCTCTGTCTACCAGGGCTAGAAGCACAGATCACCTCAGCCTCTACTTCCACCTGGCGCTTTACTGGGACCTGGGATGTGAACTCAGGACCTTTTGCTTTTTTAAATTTTTTTATTATTATTATTTATTCACGTGTACGTGTGTGTGTGTGTGTGTGTGTGTGTGTGTGTGTGTGTGTGTGTGTGTGTGTAGAACCACGGGCGAATTCGGGAACCACCATGGACGCCTCCACCTCCTCGTTTACTCTGCCCCAGGATTCACAGGCTCCGCCCTACCAGGACCAGAAATGCAGGCCGCCCCTGCTTCGGCCTGGCGTCTATACATGGGGTCTAGGATCCGAACTCAGGACCTTTCACCTGCAAGGCAGAGGCTTAACCCCTGAGCCACCTCTCCAGCCCCAGGACCTTTTGCTTTTGAGGCAAAGTATTAACCCCTACACCATCTCTCCGGCCCTAAACTAATTTAATAACAAGGAAACTCTCATAATGACTTGGTGAAAAATGTAAACAAAATTTACAGATGTTTGTGGAAAGGTGACAAATCTTGCAGAAATCTGGTAAGAATTGGGAGTGGAGGTGTCATGATGCCCATCCCACCCAGCAGCTTTTGTTGGCTTGAACAGATTTGATTTCCTTCAAATGCTCCATCTCTGTAAAAGACAGATGCACACATAGCGAGAAGCCTGATTTACAAAAATATTATTCATTAATCCATCATTGATACTGTGGTTGATTAGCTGGTGGTATCAGCAGCAGATTGAAGCAGGAATCCTCACCCTTTGACAGCCTCATGAATTCCAAGACTCCGCATGGGTAAAGTTGCAGTCTTGACCTCCCCTTGGAAAAGAATTTCAGAATGAACCTGTATGGAGAGATGGAATTTTTTAGGAAGATTTTTTAAGCATAGTGGTTGATAGAGGGGCATTCAAGAAAGAATAGGACACACTCGCGTGTGATGTGGGTTAAAGGAAGCCCCACTTAAGTCTCCTAGCAATGATCAAATACACAATTTGGGTGGCTTAAGAAATCCTTTTTTCAGCCTGCTTCCTTCTTTTTCCATGGATGTGATTATAGGGTGGTTCTGGAGATGCCTTTGATAGGATTCCAATATGATATGGAAACGCCATGGGTTACAATAGTTGCACATGTGGATTAAAATGACTTTTACTGTAACTGGGAGTTCTTGTGAGGTTGGCAGTAAATTGTAGGTTTATGACAATACTTAAAGGTCATTTATCTTTATGGCTTAAATATGATTCATTGCTATTTTATATACTTATTTGAAGCATTTCAATACAAAAAGAATTGTCTACTGAAGGTGACCTCCACAGTGGATGTTATTGTTCTAAAAATCCTGATTCCTAGCTAATAAGCTACTTCATCTAGATTCTATGATAAGGGGATCCTTTCCCTTCCCTCTTAATTTTCCGTCTTTCAAGCCGACCTCCATAAAATGTACACATCAGAAAGAACTTATAGTTCTGAAGACTAGGTTGCCATAGCAACCAGACAAAACAGCTTAAACAGCAGCTCTCATCTTGAAACTAGAAATTTGACAGGACGAGTTGTTATATAAATGTGAACAAGCACCAAATGCACTTATATATTTCTTCACTGAATATTCATTGAACATGCTAGGTGTGGCAGTGTTTGGAGCTTCCAAAAGACAGACATGGTCCCTGCCCTGATGAAGAACACATGCTACTGAGAAGATACCCAGCACAGGAGGGCCCTTCAGGAAAGAAAACACTAGGATTGTGATGTAAAAAGGAAAAAAGACCCAATCATAGCACTTATTCATGAATTTTGTCTTTTCTGACAGAGGAAGTAGCTAAAAAGTTTATCTCATAGAAGTAAAAAGTAGGACAGAGGTGATCAGAATCTGGAAGATTTGAAGTGCAGTGAGTTGGGAAAAGGGTAGTTAATGGGAATAGGGTTACGGATGGAAAGGGTTACGGGTGGAAAGAAGGAATGTTCTCATCATAAAAATGCTTGGGGTGATGGATAAGACAATGATCACTACAAAAGATGTGCTGCTTAACTGGAAAACAAGGGAGCTTTCCTGTCAAAAAGAGAATTCAACATTAGTAAAGTTGTGTCTCTTTACAATCAAGGGTTTTATAAATGTAACAGAATTACTCAAAGTCAGGAAACCTGGGTTTTAGTATTTTTTTTTCATGTCACATGAGTATCTTTAATTAAAAGAAATCAGAGAAAATGTCTGGCGAAGTATGTTTTATTTATAATTAACAAGATACAGATCATTTATCTAAAATATATCACAAACCAAAATTCTTTCCTAAGAAAGCTTTATTTATAAGATATTACTAATTTTTAGCCTAGACCTTAACTCAAAAGTTTGAAGATGACAATTTCTCTTTCATAAAAGTGAAAGAACTGTTCAGATGGACAATCTGGTTAACATTTTCTCTTCAATCTTGTATAGAACAAAAAGCTGGTTTGAGGACATAACTCAAAAGTCTTTCCCAGCATTTGTAAAGCCCTTTATGATTCACAGTAGCGCACACACACACACACAATTTCAATGGAGGAAAAAAAATGAACTTAAAAACCATTGAGAGACAATTTTTATGTTAAGAACAGTGCTAACAAAAATGAAATAAAACTTAGAAATCAGTAGACCACTAAAGCTCATTTGCTCTTTTGAGAAAATATATTGAGGTACTTTATTTCACTAAAAATGTTAAAACATAAATGTCTTATAAATTTTTCAAATGCTAAGTAAGTAACACTGCATTTGTTTTTAATTTGTCTTCCTCTTTCTGTTTACATTGTATGAGGCTTCGTTCAAAAATTTAGTTCCTTGTTGTATAGAACAAGATAAAAAAAACTGATGACTAGACCAAACTACAAACTAATAGTGACTCCAGAGCCCCTTCTTATAAGGGAGCTCAGGAGTCAGGGGATGGACTGTGTAGAACAAGATGAAATTTAAAGTGTTAAAATAAATAAATAAATAAATAAATGCAGGGTCTATGACCCCAAGTTAGGAGTGTTTCAGCGGAAGTATTGAAGCAGGGGCCTGTGAGCCCAGTGAGTAGATAAGAATGAATGACAGGATGGGCTGCGCGCCCACCAGGGCAGTGACATGTAGTGTGCTGTTTGAAACATTGGTAGATGACCTGTGTGTGGACCTTCCCCTTGTGTGGTGGTGAACCCTGTGTGCAGTGTATTGATAAGCAATAAAGATGGTTTTTAAGAGCAGGCCTGAGCCACATGGGTCGTCCAGAGGGAGATAAGAGTGACCTGAAACTCTGTCTCCATAGATTCTGGACTCCCCGGTTTTCTCCCCACCTACCGGAGACCCGACTGCAGGGAAAGTACTCACTAAGGCATCCCAGACAGTGACCTTTGAGCGACCTGCACTCCTGGCTCTGGCCCACTGGGGAAACACGGAGAGGGTGGTGGCCTCTGGAGCCTCCTAGGTGTGAGCTCAGGACTTGTCTCCACCGGAATCTTGAAACTGGTAAGAGAGACTCCGTGTCTATTTCTTGCTAGCCACAATATAGTGAATGTGTATGGGTGGAGGCTGCTAGGCACATTTGTCCCAAAGCCCAGTCCTCTGTCCTATGCCAGGATGTAAGAAACATTGGTATTCTGTCATTGCAAGTAATTTGGCAAATATGGAGTGAAGATTAAGGAATAGAAAATTAGAATATAGGACTGGGAGATAGCTAGATCAGCAAAGTGCTTGCCTCGTATGCACTTGAGGTCTATCTCCACAACCCATTACACAAGCTGGGGTTGTAGCACATGCTTATAATCCTGACTGTTATGAAAGCAGAGATCTCTAGGGTTTGCTGACTAGCCAGCCTACCTTACTAGGTGAGATTCAGGTCAAGGAGAGCCCCTACCTCAAAAAAGAGGTGTAGAGTACCTGAGGAATAACACCCAAAGTTGATTTCTAGTCTCCACCTTCACATACATGTGCTTTCGCGTGTGCGAGCACAAACACAAACACACACACACACACACACACTACTTTTTAAAGAAGTATAAACTAAACATTTGGTCATCTGTAATATATGCATATTATAATCATAAAGTAATAGTGTCAAGAGGTAAAAACATCTTTATGTATTAAGTCTATTTCTAGACTTTCTCTTACATTATAACAGCAAAACAAAGATTAAATAACAGAAAATAATTCAATAGAAACATGACCATATACAAATACCATATACACATTCACCACTACTAAAGAAGCCTTTTAGAAAAACATTTTCACTATTGGCCTCAAATGTCAGTCTTTAAGTCAACTTTGTAAAGATTTTCAAGCTTATAATCGACAACACTTATTTGTTTCCATAAAGAAAAAAAAGTGTCAGAAGCAGTACATGTCACAGCAGTACACGCCTATTATTCCAGGACCACTTTAAGTTTGAAAGCAGCCCAGGATACAGTGAGATCCTGTCTCCAAAAACCAAAATAACAAAAAACAGAACAGAAAACTCTAAGGCTATATAAAACAACTCTACACACAGCTTGAAATTTAGAAGTTCTTAGCACTCGATTTTTTAGTTGAAAGATGTAAATGCTGAGCTCAAAGAAATACTGTTTTTACCATATATATATTCAAACCAGTGTTATCTAGTAATGGTAAATAAATCTTTACTTCTTGGCTGGGGGGGAACACAGATATACAAAGAGACTGGCACAAACCATAGTCCCAGACACTTGGAGGCTGAAGCAAGAGATTCATTTGATCCCAGTAATTCCAAATTAGCCTAGGCAACATAACAAAATCCCATCTTAAAAAATAAAATAAAATAATTTTAAATATCCACAGATTTTTTTTTTTTTTGCTGGAGATTGTCTAAGATGAATACCAAAACTAAAAAGAAAAAATATTTTATGAATTATCTAACTTTTTCTGATAAGGCAGTGAATAAAAATTCAGACAATTATGACCAGTGGGGCAGGGGTTATCCTGACTCAAACACATTATTGGATTGAGATTTAAAAAAAAAAGTCTATGAAATACATTAGCAGCTTCCTTAAAAAAAAAAATTATAGGCCATTTGCAACACTTGAACATGCTTTTCAGATGAAAATTGGTTATTTTTGGCAAATACACATTTTGTATTTCAAAGCTACCCAAAAGTATTTTCCAGCACAATTCTTTTGTTGCTGTTGTTGTTACTTTCATTCTGAATATTAACAATGAAATCATCATTTAGTCACCTTAATATATATATATATATATATATATATATACACACAGGTATACAACTTTTTTTCTTAGTCAAGAAGCTGAATCAAAACTCCAAACCAAAACCTGGCAAACTAGTCCTGGAGCAGAACAGATTGAATTAAAAAAAAAAAATCACTGTGGAAAAAAAATAAACTACTATGTAGTGTAACATTCTGAAGCCTACCTATTACATTGTTCTAAAGGAAAATACCTTTCAATACACTATTTGGCAATCCCCATCCACTTTTCTACTCTAAAATTATGTCAAAACAATGCTTATGAAAAAAAATATGAAATTAGAGTAAAGCAATGTAAAGAAACACAAACATACTAAATATCAAACGCTGAACTCAAAATTATTAAACTTTGAGTGCTAAAATTTTGCAACATTAAATTACATAAGTATTTCAAACATTAACTTTTCTAAACCAAACCTGCTGGCAATCAACTTCTTTATTTCCCCCGAGGAGGCAGGGGTATCTCTCTAAGACACTTCCCCCAGTGCTGAATGCCAGAGCAAACCATGCTACTCTTGGCCCTTCACTGGTGTACTCCCCGTACCCAAAAGTCTTCATCAGAAAAAGAACTTGAGCTTCCGGAATCAGAGTCCAACTCGCTGAACCCACCTAAGTCCCATTCAGTACTAGACTCACTCCTTGCATCATCTTCTTCAGTAAGAAAACTCTGGCCAGACTCAAGGCGGGAAGGATAAACACGAGCTGATAGGCAAAAAAAATTAGAATCAAACTGCAAGAGGCCTAATGCCGTATCTATATTAATCCACTGGTCTTCTCTACTATCATATTCATAAACAGTCACCCTGTTCCTTTTCCACTGTTGGGTGCGTGAGGTGATAAGCAACAATTTTTGGTCATGTTTGATAATGCGGTAGTTATTGGTATCTAACACCAAGGGAATATTATTAATTTGTCTCCATTCTGCACTAACTGGGTTGTAGACCTTCATGACTGGGATGTCACAGATACAATAGATCTCATCATTGAAGACACAGGCTTCCCGGCAGTCACAGCGCTTCAGAGAAGCACATTTCAGCCACATGTTATGGCTAGGATCATAACAGAACATGTGCTTACTGCTGAGAGCATAAAGGTAGTTCTGAATTACCATTAGATCAAAGGATATAAAAGAGCGGGGTAGTGGGGCAACCAATGCCCACTGGTTTCTCTGAACACTGTAACATTCTACTTCTTTCAATTTAGCTCCAGTTACAGGGTCTCGCCCACCCAAAATGTAAATGTAGCCATTCAGATATGCCACATCCATGCCCTCCCGACACAGCAAGCGGTCTGCCAACTGATGCCAAGTATTTTGGACTGGTTTATACACCCACAGATCTTTCCTGGGCTGGGCAGCTAAATAGATGTCATGGTCTGGAGAGACACAAACAGCTGAAGAGGTGACAGTCCTAGTGTGAGCAAGGCAAGTTAAAGGTGAGGGCACTTTGTAAATGTCCCCTGAGTACGGGTCACAGCAGAGAAAGGGATCTCTGGGATGTCCAAAGAAAATTACCATCCTCTTGGCACACATACCCAGCCTGGGGGGTGGATTTGCTTCTGCAGGTGCCACAGAACCGCTGGGGTTGTTATTGTTACTGTTGCTGCTGCTATTTGGCTTGGGCGCCGGAGACTTGTACAACATGTCGCCGTAACGCAACTGCAGCGCCCCTTCGATAACGTCCAGGCAGTACTTCCTGACCACGGGCTTGCTCAGCAGCCCTTCCAGGTAGTCCTGATCGTCCGCAGTGAAGTGTGCCCAGCGCACGCACTTCAGGACTTCCGGGGCGCTGGGCCCCCGCTCTCTGGGGGCCGCCTCCAGCCACTGCACCGCCACGTGGCACACGGTCCTCTCGCTCTCCACGTCCAGGCTGTCCAGGCGCAGCACGGCCAGCAGCTGCGGCAGGCTCAGGTCGGCCAGCGTCTCCTCGCGCACGGCGCCCATGCGGCTCAGCGGCTTGAAGTTGTGCGCGATGAAGGACTGCGCCTGCGCGCGCAGCTGGTGGTGGTCGAAGGCGTCGGCGAACTTGAGGATGGCCGTGCAGTTGGCCAGGTCCAGGCGGCGCGCCAGGAAGGAGGCGCACGCCTCGCGCACGTACTCCAGCTGCAGCATGTCGGACGCCGCGTACAGCCGCTGCACGTTGGCCTCGCTCAGCGACACGCGGCCCGTGTAGCAGTAGTCCACCAGCACCTCGAACGACTCGGCGTCCACGTCGTGCATGGTCACGCTGGCCTGCTGGCTCTCGTACATGCCGCCCGTGAACATGCTCTTGAAGTAGGGGCACGCCGCCGCCAGCACGTTGCGGTTGCAGGCGAACAGGCGGCCCGTGCCCGGCCCGCTGCCCGGCGTCACCACCTCGATGGTCACGTCGCACAGCAGCCGCGCGTCGTAGAAGGACTTGAGCTGCGCCAGCAGGGCGGCCGAGTGCGCCGCGTCCTTCAGCTCCTCGGGGCCCGTGAAGAAGGCCGACACCGACGGCTTGGACACCCTCTTGGGCCGCCTGCCGCCGCGGGGACTGGCCAGGCGGCGGGAGCGCGGAGCGTCTTCCCGGGACTGCATGGCGGCGATGGCGGCGGGGCGCCGAGGGCGAGAACGGCTGCGGGCGCCCGGCTGCTGCTCACGCCTCCCTCGCCGACGCCCACGCGGCGGCCCGGGGCGCAGCGCGGGACCGGTCCATTGACCTCACGGCACCGCCCCCCTCTGTCGCGTGGGCGAGGCCGCCACGCCTTACGCCCGCGGCGCACCCCTTTTCCCTCGGAGCACCCCTTGTCCCTCGGAGCACACTCACACGAGGGCCGCCGCCGCGGGAGCGAAGCGGATAGGCGCCTGAGGATGGCTGCTCCCGACGTGCTTTTCGCGCCTCGAGGGCTGATGGGACTTTTCTGTGGCCGGGCGGAAACTGAGAGCCAGGAGCCGCTTTGCACCTTGGGAGTTGTAGTTTGTATCCTTTCGTGAGCCATTTGGGTTGTTCATTGTTTTAGTTAATGTTATATTAACGCCAATTGGAACTGTTTTATGATGTAGAATTTTAAGTTTGGAATCGTGATGAATCTCTCATATCTAGTATGCTTGATCTTTCTCTTTAAATGCTTTTCTTTGTAAAAAAAAAATCAGGAATATTTGATAAGAGTATGTGATTAAGTTAATTGCATTGGATATAGAACATAATATTTTTGGTTCATGAAATGCTTAATAGAATATACAGTTCTTAGAATATAGAAGGCTAGAAATTTTTAACCTTTCTTCCAGGATTTAATGAAGAATGAAATAACTCTGATTTGATTCCATAAGCCTATAGAAAAAGCCCTGGAAGGTTTTGGTTTATTTATTTGAACTGGTCTAGAACGATTTCTTTTTAGAGCAGTTTAAGCCTGCAGGAAAATTAAGCAGCAAGTACAGAAAACTTCCGTACACCTTTCTCTCTCAGCTTTCCCTATTGTTACCTTTATTAATAACATCTTGCATCAGAATATGATTTGTTAGAAATGATGACTACTGATACATGAATATTGGAGTGAACAGTTTATATGAGTTTAATGGGTTGTTCATATCTAGGGTTGTTTACAAATTTGTAAAGTGTGCCTAGTATTATAGTGTCATACAAAGTAGTTTCTTACCAGAAATCTTGTACTACTTTTTTTTAAGGCAATTTGTCTGTGTATGTGTGTGTGTATGTGTGTATGTGTGTTGATGTCTCAGAGGACATTTGAGTGTATGTGCCCGTGGAGGTCCAAGGCTGATATGAGGAATCACCTGGTATTACTCTGCCTCCTTATTGCTTTGCTCTGGGGTTTCCCAGATTACTTTCCAGGACCTGAATTGCAAACTACTGCCATTTTTGCCCATTATTTTTTGCATGGAGTCTAGGGATTTGAATACAGGTTCTTGTGCTTGGGAGGGAGAAACTTTATCCCCTGAACAATCTCTCCAACCCAAACTCCACCTTTTTATTTTTCTCTTTTAAACTGTGATATCCACTGGTTTCCCCTCTCTTTCCTTCAGTTCTTTAAACTTTCTCCTTTTCCTCCTCTTCATCTTCCTCCTCCTTCTCTGCATTGTCTGTGCTGAATGTAAGGCTTTAAGCATGCTAAAAAAAGATCCCTAATGAACTACACACCCAACCTAACCTGATTTCCTTCCCGTCTCTGTGGTTTTGAGAATTATCTTCAATGTGATTATCTATTTTGAAGAGCAGGCTTTATTTCCTAAATTCCACCATCACTTAACCTTGAGACCAAGAGACATATCAAACATTTCTAAGAGTAGTTGCTATTACTGAAACTAGGCTTTTCACTGTTGTGGTTCTCTTAATCACTATCTCCAAGGAAACCACCTTCACTCCCCTAAATGGGACTGTATTTGCAATGTCTGCATTTTAAATTCTGAAATACCAACTTCTTCAGATTCTTGTATTAGCTACTGTTCACTATTCCTTTCCTTTTGTACTAAGAACAGCAAAAGACATTTTTGGGCTTTTTTTTTTTAAATCACAAAAGCACACAATAGAAACCAGATATCTGTTGGGTATTTCAGCTTCCTTTTAGATGCCAGGGCTTGGCCATTCCTATTTGTTCATATGAAGTTTCTGCTGCCATCAGAGCTGACTTAGTTATAAGTAATCTCTTTGTAATAGATACCAGTGGGCTGGAGAGAGATGGCTCAGAGGTTAAGACTCTGCCTCACATGCAGAAGGTCCTGAGTTTGGATCCCAGGTCCCACATAAAAAACATCAGGTGGAAACAGTGGTGGCCTACACTTCTGGCCCTGGTGAATCAAGCCTGGGAAATCCAAGAGGGAAGCAAAAAGGAGGTAGAAGCAATCTGGGATAATTCCCAAAGTCAACATTGGTCCTCCACAGGGACACACAGTGCCCTCTGTATATACACACAATTAATTAATTGGTAGACTTGATAATTGAGGGCTGTACCTTTAAGCACATTTCTGAAGAATTGGTAGAGACAAAACTTAAGTAAACTTGTAGGAGATTGTCTAATTGATGAGGGAAGACCTAGTCTCTACCAGTCTCTGGCCTGGTGGATAATATGGAACACGCTGGTCCAGTAGTTTGGCAATTTAGATTTCATGGTAAGTTTCAGAAGAACCAAAGCTCCACAGAGAAACCATGCCTCAATGGAAACAAACAGAACCTCACGAAACCTTCTTTTTTGCTTGTTTTTTGTTGTTTGCAACAAGATCTCACTCTGCATTTCAGGATGGCCTTGAACCTTTCTTCAGCCTCTATTCTAAAAGGACAATCATATTACCTCATCAACATCAAATAATCTACACACTTTCACACCTCCGCATCACCAAAATTTCCTTGAAAGAACTTGCTATCACTTTCTTTGTTGACACTGTGTGTGTGTGTGTGTGTGTGTCTGTGTGTCTGTGTGTCTGTGTCTGTGTGTGTATCTATGTGTCTGCATGTGCCTGTGGAGGTCCAAGGTTGGCTTCAGGGACCAACCTGGATTGCTCTACCTTTCTATTGCTTTGCTGTGAACCCAATAAATAATACTGCTAACATCTTATTCTAAGCAAGTTCTCCTCTATCTGAGAAGTTGCCACTTATACCACATATGAAACCATATACTATAGATAGATCATATACAAATTAAAAATTAGTTCTAGATGCATATTTAATACTAAGGAAAATGCTAAATCTATAAAGCTCCTAAAACAGCATTGAAATTAATATTTTACTTTGGAATGGCAAATATTTCTTTTAAAATTAGCTAACTAAGAGCACAGCAATCATAAAAGAAAAACATTGATACATTGAACTTTGTCAGAACCAAAAAGAACTGCTTTGGAAGGTACTGATAGGGCTCAGGGAGATTCAGTGGGTAAAGCACTTGTTGCTAAAGCCTAAGGATCTCAGTTTGAGACCCCAGAACCCATGTAGAGCCAACCATGGTAGGTAGCTGTAAATAGTCATACCAGTGGAAAACAATATTTGGGGTACCACCTGCTAGAAAAGGAGAACTCATTCCTGGATAGAAAGCATGAAAGGCTAAGAGGAATAATCTGAGCTTTCATGGAAACATAGAAGTACAGAAACCCACTGGTGTCAAAACCACTGGTGCTTTCTGGAACCCCTATCCAAGTTAAGGTCACCACCTGAAACCACAGGGATTTTTGGTGGACATGGAATATGTAATGTATTAAATTCTCTCTCTCTGGCCCATGCAAATATCTGGAAGGATTTGATTCTTGGGCTCTCAGCTTTCCCCTAATCCTACCTCATCTTTCCACCAATCAGAAGTCTCACATCTGGATTTGCTTACAGATTCCCAGCCCCTTGATTACAGTCTGCTGGGATTGGCCTGTGTCTTCTTACTGCTCTCTCTATGGGAGGCAGTGGGATTTCCCACCTGTCCTGCCCAGCTGTCTTCTATATTTCCATCTCTGTATGTTCCTTTTTCAGTTTTATTTCCTAGTCCCATGGCAACTTCATGCGTCATCATATTAGATGAGACATATTTCATGGAATTTTAGTAAGAGTAATGGCTGGCTATGAGCTTCAGCTAGTCCAGTATAGGCAGCCTCCGTCTGTAGTACCAGTGCTTCTGCAGTGGGATGGGAGACAGGACCCGATATAAGCAGCAGTGAACAAAGATATGAGAGAGAGAGAGAGAGAGAGAGAGAGAGAGAGAGAAAGAAAGAGAGACTCTAAAGACAGTAGTAAGTCAAAGACTAAAGCCCAAGGTTGACTTCATGTATTTCATAGTCTTTTATTTATTTATTTATTTATTTATTTATTTATTTATTTATTTATTTATTTATTTTAAGGTGGAATCTAGGATGGAGAGGTTCAGGGGTTGAACCTCTGCTTCCCAAGAACAAGGACCTGAGTTGGGACCCCAGATCCCAAAATGCCAGGTGAAAATGGGTGATGGCCTGAACTTCTGGGAAAGGCAGAGCCTGGGAAACGCCAGAAGGTAGACTAATCCAGGATATTTCCTGAAGTCACTCTTGGGCCTCCATGGCACATGGCACATACAGTACCGTCTAACACACACACACACACACACACACACACACACACACACACACACAAATAAAAAGGGGATCTTTGCAATGTGTTCTCATATGTGACATACTATTAAAAACAGACTAGCAGTAGAATAGGCTATCATTTCACTTTTTCTTGTTTCATGCAGAGTTTAACAATCACACACACACATACACATGCGTGCATACACACATGCATGCACATGTGCACAAAGACTCAAAAGAGAAAAAAGTGATAAAATATTAATATCTATTAAACCTATCTAAGAGTATTTAAGTGTTCATTGAAATACTCTTAGACATTTTCATACACTTGAAATTTTCCAAAATAAAAATTTTGGTAGGCTATGGAAATGGCTCAGTAGTTATGCAAATGTGACAACCAGAACCCATAGCCCAAGTGTCTATAATCATGGTGCTCCTGTAGGGCAAATGGGAGGCAGAGGCTGGAGAATCTCTGGAAACGCTCAGCTCAGGTAGCCTGTTGTATGCACCAGAAAAACAGCAAGGCGGAAGGCAAGGATCAACATGCAAAGTTATCCTCTGACCTCTACATAGTAAGTACACTTCTGCATTCACACACACACACACACACACACACACACACACACACACACACAGAGAAAATGTCTAAATCATTTTACCAGGCTTAATTAGCTAATCTTCTCTGGTATTCATCCTCTCTGGGATAAGTGTCATTGTCTTTCTAATGCAAAAACTTTCCTCAGAACAGTTTCTAAACACATCATGTCATATTATGACATAAGGTAGATGTTTTAGTTAGAAACTAACTAGAAGCTCATTAAGGTAAGAACCATGTTTTAAGAATTATTTCCATTTAGACCAAACCTTTACAGTAAACTTATGTTCAACCATTGTTGATGGTTTTTCAAAGATTCCAAATTAAAACAAAAAATAGAAGCCAAGCAGGAAAACAGATCTAAGTGAAGGCTTGTATAGTGGGTTATAGTTTATGTTGTGGAGTTTTTGATCTCCTAGATCTTACCAAAATGTTACTGAGTTCCTTTATGTGTTCAGGTTCTTGTGTTTGGGAGTTCAAGATGGAAAACAGAACACACATAGAGGATTAAGGGACAGTTTATTAGAACAGAGAAAGAACAGGACTCATGGAACTAAATCCATAAGGAGCAAGAAAGCCCTGGAAAACATGGACTCCAAGCATGGAATCCATGAGGGATAAGGAAGCCAAAGATGGCTGCCAGAGTCAGGATTATTTACAGGCTTAGGCAGACTGGGAGAAAGGTGGCTTTTCTTCATTGGATAGCGCCAGTTTCCGCAAACCTGATTGGAGTTTTTGATCCTCCACATTTCATTGGTCTGTTTATATGGGACCCAACCTAGTTGATCTTACAGCAGACCTGTTGGTAAGGCTTATCTATAATGGAGAATTAATCTCCATATCCTTTCATAAACAGAGGTTTGGTGGAAGTTGTCCGCTTCTTCTCTGTGAAGGATTAGAGCAATTTCTCAGGGTAAGGTGTATTCCTTCAGGGTAATCCTGGGGATAACATTTGAAGATCTTCAGAGAGGTCCCAGCATGGCTATTCTAAAACTCCTTAAGTTTATATTATATAGACTCAATCAGCTCACCATACACTTTACATTCTATATCTAGGAGCTTCTCATCAAATGAGTCAATTATTTATAAGTAACTGATAATTTTTTAATTTTAAAGACTAACTTCTCAACTGGTTCTATAGATTCAAGGAACTGAATAAAAACCAAATCAAGTTACTTTATAGAAACCAACAAACTAATTCTGAGATTTATATGGAGAAGTTTATATAAAGACTCACAATAGCTAACACAGTGTCAAAGGAGAAAGGAAAAAATATTATCTGGCCTCAAGACTTACTAAAAAGTGACAGTAGTCAGGAATGGAGTTTTAGCTCAGCTCGTAGAGTGCTTCCCTAGCTTACACAAAGCCCTGGGTGGGATCCATAAAGCCTCATAAACCAGGCATTATTGCTCACACCTATAATGTCACTACTAAGGATATGAAAGGCATGAGAACCATAAACTCAAGGTCATTCGTGGCTACATACCAAATTTGAGGTCAGTCTGGGCTTCAGGAGACTCTGCCTCAGAAAAAAAAAAAAAAGCAAATGAAAAATAACCATAGCAAAGACAGTATGATATTAGAGAAAGAATACATAGATAAATCAGTGCAACAGAATAGAAAGACTAGAAATAGACCCACAGAAATACAGTCAGCTGATCTTTAACAAAGGACATAAGCAAATCCTCATAGACATGAGGATGGTATTTTCAATAATTGGTGTCATTAAAGTGTATATTCACGTGCAGAAAGTGAATCCATACAGGAAAATTGTCTCAAGTAGACAATAGGCTTAACTGTGGAAAACAGAGCTATTTTTTTTTAAATTTTATTATTATTATTATTATTATTTATTCAACTGTGCGCATGTGCGTGCATGTGCACGCGCGTGTGTGTCTGTGTGTGTGTGTGTGTGTGTGTGTGTGTGTGTGTGTGTGTGTAGAACCACGGACGAATTCGCGAACCACCATGGACGCCTCCACCTCCTTCTGCCCTGGGATTCACAGGCTCCGCCCTACCAGGACCAGAAGCGCAGGCCGCCCCCGCTTCCGCCTGGCGTCTATACGTGGGATCTGGGATCCGAACTCAGGACCCTCTGCCTGCAAGGCGGAGACTTAACCCCTGAGCCACCTCTCCAGCCCAGAGCTATTTTAATATAGAAAATGACAGAACATCTATGTGATCTGAGGCTGGGGGATTGCTACAGTTTGAATACAGAATGTCCCCCACATCCTCACATATTTAGCACCTACATACCAGCTGATGGCATTTTATTTTTGTGGTGATGGCCACTTTACAGGAGGTAGGACCTCTCTGGTGGCAGTAAGTCACTGGGCATATGCCTTTAAAGGAGAGGAGAGACTGCTTCCTGGTCTCCTTTCTCTGTTTCCTGCCTGTCATGTGGTGATCAACCTTCACAACATTCTCCAGATGCTACAAGAGATGCTCAAATCCATCAGGTCTTTACCAATCATGATGGACCCAACTCATGAGTGAAAAGAAATAATTCCGGGGCTGGAGAGGTGGCTCAGGGGTTAAGTCTCCGCTTAAGGCGGAAGGTCCTGAGTTCAGATCCTAGACCCCACGTATAGATGCCGGGCGGAAGCAGGGGCGGCCTGCGTTTCCGGTCCTGGTAGGGCAGAGCCTGTGAATCCCGGGTCAGAGTAAACAAGGAGGAGGTGGAGGCGGCCCATGGTGGTTCCCGAATTCGTCCGTGGTTCTACACACACACACATACACACGCGCACACACACGCACAATTGAATACATAATAAGTAATAATAATAAAAATTTAAAAAGGGGCTGGAGATGGCTCAGGGGTTACGCCTCTGCCTTGCAGGTGAAAGGTCCTGAGTTCAGGATCCTAGACCACCACGTATAGACGCCAGGCGGAAGCGGGGGCGGCCTGCGTTTCCGGTCCTGGTAGGGCGGAGCCTGTGAATCCCGGGGCAGAGTAAACAAGGAGGAGGTGGAGGCGGCCATGGTGGTTCCGGAATTTGTCCGTGATTCTATACACGCACACATACACGCATGATTGAATAAATAATAAAAATTTAAAATGAAAAGAAAAGAAATAATTCCTTCAAGCCATGCTGGACGGATTCTGAAGTCATTCACAGGGTTTGGGATTACTCTGAAGGAACACACTCTGCTCCTCTGGAGGAACTGAAGGGCAAAGATTTCCCCCAGTCCTGTGTTTATAAAGGAATATGGAGATTAGTTCTCCACTGCAGATAAGCCCTACCAAGAGGTCAGCTACACGATCAACTGGGTTGGGACCCAGTATGAACAGATCAACAAAATTTAGATAAACAAAAGCTCCAGGTTTGCAGAAACTGGAGCCAATCAAACTAGGCCTATAAATAACCCTAACACAGGTTGCCATCTTTGGCTCCCTTGCCCCTCATGGAGTCCATGCCCGGAGTCCATAAGTTCTCCAGGACTCTCTTGCCCTCATGGATTCAGGTCCATGAGTTCCATTCTTTCTCTCCTCTAATAAATTCTGCCTTAATCCTCCTCTACATATATTGTGGTTTCGGTCTTTGACTCCTGACCACAAAAATCTGGTCACATAAAGACCTGAAATAGATTTGGTGAACACAGCTAGATCAGCCCCTGGATCTGTATCAACAAAGATGCAAAATAACAGCAAAGATAAAGAATGTGCTAGAAAATCTAGGAAGATGATTTAGTAGTTAATGCAACTATCTGAAGTGATCACATGCTTGATTGATTCTAATCATAACATTTAAAAAGAAAAATTATGGAAAAATTATGCCTTGACAGACAGAAGTAGAGAAGGAAAGAGAAATGGGGGAGATAAAATAGAAAGAGAGAAATTGTTAATTCTGTGTATTTTTCACTTCACTGTATGAAAATCCATGAAACTTTCCCATGTCTCAATCTTCTAGATACAGGCCACTTTTATTGGTTTAATGAAAAGATCAGGGACGACATATCCATTTGTTAATTGAAACAATCTCCAGATTAGCAGACACCGTGGCTTACTGTCACAAAATAAACTTCATTAAAAAGCACAGTAATTATGAAAACCTTGTTATTAGAAGCCAATGAGAAGCAAAACTAAGGGCTAAGTATATATATTTTTACTTTTACTGGTGCTCAGTATTGAATGCAAAGCCTTGCATATTCTATTTAATATAATCATCATTTAATGTACATTGAATAAGGATTCCCTGCTCATTAAGCTTGTTTAAGTAAAATACAATAAACCTAAAAGGGAAATTAAATGATACTCTTTATTAGTGTTCAAACTGGCCTTCTGTCCTGTGTGTGATAAAGCATTTATGAAACCTTGGGTTTATGCCACAATCCTGACAGACAGAAGTAGAGAAGGAAAGAGAGAAATGGGGGAGATAAGATAGAAAGAGAGAAATTGTTAATTCTGTGTACTTTTCACTTCACTGTATGAAAATCCATGAAACTTTCCCATGTCTCAGTCCTGTCTGTGTGTGTGTGTGTGTGTGTGTGTGTGTGTGTGTGTGTGTGTGTTTTGCAGGGAAAATGGTCTCGACCGTCCCAATGTGGCAGGGTTCTTGTGTTCTGGAGTCGAAGATTGGAACCAGAACACGTGTAGAGGGTTAAGGTAAAGTTTATTAGAGAAGAGAAAGGTTGGAACTCATGGACTCAAGATGTGAAGTGCTATGAGGGGCTAGGACACCCTGGAGAACTCACGGTGCCTAGGCATGGAATCCATGAGGAACGAGGAACAAGAAACAGACTCATGGCACTGGAGTGCCATGAGAGACTAGGGAGCCTCCAAGAGAAACAGGCAGCTGGAAAAGGAACTCATGGCACCTTGAGTACGATGAGGGGCTAGGGCGCCTCCATGAGGAGCAGGCAAGAAACAGAGCTCATGGCACTACAGTGCCGTGAGGGGCTAAGGCACCAAAGATGGCTGTCAGGGCCAGGCATATTTATACACCTAGACAAGCCCTGGAAACTGTTTTTTTTCCCATTGATTAATACCCATTGGGGCCCAACCTAGTTGCTCTTGGGCCCACGTGGGCTAGAGGTCATTTCCATAATCCTTTCATGGGGAAGTTGGCCATCTTATCTCTAGGAGGAGTCAGTTCCTCATCAGGTATTCCTTCAGGGGGATTCCAGGAGTGGGGGATGTCCTTCAGCAATTCCAAAGACCTTGAGATACCCATCCCAGCATGGCTGCTATAATCCTGCCATGTGTGTGTGTGTGTGTGTGTGTGTGTGTGTGTGTGTGTGTGTGTGTGTTGGAGAGCAAACCCACAGTCTTGTACATGCTAGGCAAGCTCTTTACTACCAAGCTACATGTCAGCATTTTGTTTGATTGACTCAATTTGATAGTAAGGAAGGATTAGAATAGCTGTGCTGGGATTGGGTCTCTAAAGGTCATTGGAAGTCTTTGAAATTCCTGGAGGCCATCTGCCACTGCTGAAATCATTCTGAAGGAACACCCCTGCTGAGGAACTGACTCCAGTCCTCCCAGAGATAAGATGGCCAACTTTCCTATGAAAGGATTGTGGAGATGAGCCTTCCATATCCAACAAACAACTTGATCTGTAGCCCCACTTGGGCTGAGGAGCAACTGGATTGGGCAAGCTAACCAATGAGAAAAAACCAATTTCCCCGGGCTTGCCTAGGTGTACAAATGTACTTGACACTGGCAGCCATCTTATGGCGCTTGCTTTCCGTGGCTTCCATGCCTGGAGTCCATGAGTTCTCTGGGGCGCCCTATCCCTTCATGGCACTCCACATCTGGAGTCCATGAGTTCCAGCCTTCTCTCTAATAAACTCTACCTTAATCCTCTGCACATGTTCTGGTTTCAGTCTTCGACCCCAAAACACAAGAACCCTGCAGACATTGGGATGGTCGTTCCCACAACATTTGGCCCCTGAACAGGGAACCCTAACAATAGGATTGCAATTTGCTGAATGACCTTGTAGTAGAAATGATAGTTCCCAAAAACACATAATAGAACCTGAGGAAACAGTAAATCTCCCAGCTACCACACTGGCTCTATATAATTTGATGAAATGGGTTTAAAAACAGTGCAACTAATCAATCATCTAAACACATTGCTTCTGCAGTTGCTGAGCAAGCAGCTGTAGCATTGTTCCTAGCTCCTGGTGTCTTCTAGGTGAAGGCGAGTGCAAAATAATCTCCCCAGGACCTTGACTTTAAGTAGAAGAGATTCTTATATATTGTGATGTGGGATGTGAACTCAGTTCCTTTTGCCTGGGAGGTAAAGGCTTACCCCCTGAGCCATTTCTCCAGCCCTTGAAATGTTTTATGATGACTACATTAAAGTTCCTGCCAGATAATTATGTGGCTCTCATTTGTCTGTCAGTTGTCTTTTCACAGTCAAGCTACAGCTTTCTTGATCTTGGTGTGACTATTAATTTTATTGTTACTCTGTCTGTAATGTCAGGAGACATCGATATTTATTCATAGCCTACTTCCTGTTAAACATTACATTATATGCCATTGTGCATTATTTTATATAATGAAATTAAGATATCAGTCTTATTTTTGTTCATGTACATGGAGGTTAGAAGACAACTTTCAGGAGTCAGTTCTCTCCTTTTACCTTGTGGTCTCTGGGTATCAAACACAGGTCTTCATGCTTACACAGGAAACACCTTTACCTGATATTTAATGTTCATGCTATTCTTTTTATTTTATTTATTTATTTATACACATATGTGTGAATCAGTGTTGCAGTTCGCCTGTATGGTTGCTGATAAATGACTATCAAATGGCTTAAAGGGAACAAGGGGTTTATTTTCTTACTGATAGTCCAGTTATAGCCTATAGTCCAGCTTGACGGGACAGCATATCCACCAACACCAGACCAAGGAACTGGCCACACTATCTCTACATAATGGCTGAGAGAGGGACAATTCTTACTTCCCAGACCAACAATGTCTGGCCAAGTATACACAAGGATGCCAACTCTCTCAACTGGATCTCTGTGTTTTACTCCAGGGCCTAATCCTATCCACCTGGGCCTTCCCCGTCAGCTAGACAATCTCCTGAAGGTTTGCTCTGGGCTTAACCCAACCACTAATTCTCCACAAATGAGCCCGGAGCTCAAAACCCTCAACTGTT
Source organism: Typhlomys cinereus (assembly GCA_023101885.1). Taxonomy (NCBI): domain Eukaryota; kingdom Metazoa; phylum Chordata; class Mammalia; order Rodentia; family Platacanthomyidae; genus Typhlomys; species Typhlomys cinereus. The sequence goes on along the minus strand of JALPQD010000364.1, from coordinate 2,148,734 downwards.
AAGTTGACACTTGTGCCTAATTATGACAATCAGAAGGCACTATGTCTCCCTGGGATCAAAGGTGACTTTGGGCATCATCCTGGATTGTTTCTTCTACTTTTTGCTTTGCTCTGGAATTTCCCAGGATCCTCCTTCCAGAGTTGAAAGTATTGGCAGCCATCATTTCTGCCTGGCGTTTTGTATGGGATCCAGTATTCAAACTCAGCAGGTCCTTCTGCATTGGAAGGAGAGTCTTCACTCCTAAACCATCTCTCCAGCTTTTGTTTTGGTTTTTGAAATGCAGGGTCTGGCACTCATCCAGGATAGCCTCAAATTTATGGTCCTCCTGCCTACTTCCCAGGAACTAGGATTGCAGGTTTGTGCCACTGGTTGGAAAATAAGGCTCCTTAAAGTTAATTTTGCTTGTATTTATTTACTCAGTTAGTGCATTTCTACATAGAAGTCAACTTTGCTGTACATTTTTCTAAAAATATGCTTTTAAAAATTCATTTTACAGGGGCTGGAGAGGTGGCTCAGGGGTTAAGCCTCTGCCTTGCAGGCAGAAGGTCCTGAGTTCGGATCCTAGACCCCACATATAGACGCCGGGCGGAAGCGGGGCGGCCTGCGTTTCTGGTCCTGGTAGGGCGGAGCCTGTGAATCCCCGGGCAGAGTAAACAAGGAGGAGGTGGAGGCATCCATGGTAGTTCCCGAATTCACCTGTGGTTCTACACACACACAGACACATACATATACACACACACACACATCCATGTACAATTGAATAAATAATAAACAATTAAAAAAACTACAAAAATTTCATTTTACATTGAACTAGGATATCAAATAATCCTTCAATACATTCTAACCATAGAAAACAGAGACAATTTTTTCTTCAATTGTGACTTTGTGTTTGACTTTTCCTTGAGTTCTTTTTCCTGTTTAAATAAAGTCACTTGAAGTTTAAGAGCTTCAGGAAAACACTGCCCAAAACCTGAGAAGTAATAATATGGCAATGGAGATTATGTTCAATATTTCACTGAATTTAGACCAAAAAAAAAAGAGATACTCAGTCTATTCCCAAATGTATAGATTTATTATAATGCATTTTCTGTAATTTTTTTCCCTTTGCCCGCAGTACAAATTGTCACTATATTTAGACCTTGACGTCGATGATGCACAGTTAACGATATGATGGTGACAATTTAAAAACACAATGCTCGGTCTGAAGAGATGACTGAACAGGTAAGATCACTTGCTATGCAAGTTGATAAACTAAGTTTGGAACACAGACCCACATGAAGGTAGAAGGAGAAAGTAGAATCTTCAAAAGTTGCCTCTGACTCATCTACCATGGCTAAGATACGACACATAGGGTGGCTCATTCCTGCAGTCCCAGCACTCCAGAGGCTAAGATAGGAGCATTACCACGAGTTTGAGACTGTCCTAGGCTACTGTCATGGTGCAAGCTTTGAATCCTTAGCTGGTGTTAATGTTTGGGAAGGTTGCGTTATCTCGAAGAAGTAGAACCTTGCCTGGAGAAAGACACTTCATAGGAGGCCGACTTTGGCAGCTCTACTTCCTCTTGCTCTCTTACTCTATCTACCTCTTGATGGCTATGGTGACCCGAACCAGCCTCCTGCTTTTTCCTTCAGTGCTGCTTTTTGCTCTGCAATTCCCACTGTGTCCTCTTTGAAACCCTAAGCCAAATAAATAACCCTTTCTCCATAAGGCTGGCCGTGTCTCACAGCAATAAGAGTGAATGGGACAGTTATATAGTACGTTCTGTGTCAGTCTGTGATACAGAACGAGGCCCTGCATCAAAAGTTTTTAAGATACAGTAGCAAATGGAGAACAAAGATAAATGCAGAACTTACTCCATACATACAAAATTGTAAATGAGGATATATGTGTATGTCATCAAATCATTAAATTACAAAGAAAGTAAGTTCAAATCAGAACAGATATAAAATATTCAAAAGACAAAATGGGCCTTATTCCACAACTGTACTATTACTCTGATTGAAGAAATAATGTAGCTACAGAAATAACTAAAGGAAAAAGGGGAGGGGGAAACTGTGGTAGAGGGAAGCAAGAAGAGTTCCGCTACAGAAATTTAGAAAAGATTCCTTGACAGGCCTCACTTACTTAAGTCCAACTCTGCCCAACAGACATCGTCCATCTGGGTTGGCAGTGATGATTGAGACTATCCAAGTTGCTGTTTAAATTCTAAGTCTAGGCCTACCAAGTAACCTATGACAATAATTCGCCTCTCATGAAAGACCATGTGCTGGTCAGACATTACCAGTATTTACATAGTTCATTTAAAGGTTGTATTTTCTAACTATAAGTTAATAAACCAGTGTCAATAGCTCTTGTGTTTTCTGATCCTTGTTCATATACAAACCTGACAATACCAAGATGCAGAAATAACAGAATCTCTTAATATTTTTGGTGGTACTAAGGATTGAATTCATGGCTCTGTACACACAAGGCAATTAATCTATCACTGAATATCTAACCTTCTAAAGCAGAGAATGAAAAACTGATTATTTCTAATTGTGATAGTTAATCCTGGGCGTCAACTTGACACACCTGGCATTAACTAAAATCAACTGAGACCACACCTGACAAAATCAGCTGAGAACACCTGAAGTGATTATCTGGATAAAACAAAGATCAGTGCTAGATCCCATCAGAACCTCTGTAGATCCCATAAGACCCTCCCAGTAGGGGGGGAGAGAGAGAGAGAGGGGGAGAGAGAGAGAGAGAGCCACCTGCCATATCACCACCGCCATAAAAGTCTGCATCTTCCCTCTGGAACCTTAAGGTGAATAAATCTATCTTTCTCCCTTAAGTTTTTGACGTTGGTTAAGAATAACCGTTACACTAACGAGTGATCATACAAGATCTATACAGCAAGATAACCAATTCTATTATTGACCTGTCTTCAATGCTTAACAAGTAGGTATGGTTCACTGCAACCTCATATCTCAAACCAAGTGGTGCACAGGCAAGATAAACTTTTCTGAGCTAGAGTTCTCATTCTGTCCCCATGGGCACAAAAAATACACATGGGAGAAATTCCTGAAGCTGGAGCAGCATTTCAAGTTGGACAGCTACCAAATGCTGAGACTTGCCAGGTTCTGGCAGACAGACTGGACCTGACCCTTGGAGATAGTGAAGACGTGGTTGGAGCAGCCCTGCATCTTACTGAATCTCGTGTGACTCCTGAGGCCTAGTGCTCTTGGAATCACCTTGATACACTACCTGTACCACCGCAGGCTGGAAGAGATGGGGGACAGCGGCTGCATAGGTTTCGAGTATAACCTATCCCTCACCCTCTGCAGACCCCGGCTACAGGGGGAGGGCAGCTCCTACCCAAGGCTGAAGACCAGCCCTCCCTAAACGACTTCGAGCTCCCCAGAACCACAGAGGCCTTCCACAGACTCTCGGTCACAAATGCAGCTGAGATGAACAGAACACAGGGAACATGGAGGACTTGGAGCAGCCTGGTCCCCAAGATCCCTGAGTCCATACAGACCCACCCGCCAAAGCCACCCCTGGCTGAGGTCTGTTTTACTTTTTGTTTTGAAGCTTTTCTGAGCTTTAAACATTTTCCATAGCAAACTCAATGTCTTTCCATTTTTCTCTAAATTCCTTCCATTTTAAAATGACTTTATCCTTCTATGTGTTACTTGGTATCTTTTCAATTTTAAGAGTTTAAGACAAGCCAGGTTGGAGAGATGGCTCAGGGGTTAAGACTCTGTCTTGCAAGCAGAAGGTCCTAAATTGGGATCCTGGATCCATGTAAAAACACCAGGCAGAAACTGCAGCGGCCCACACTTCTGGCCTTGGTGGGTGGAGCCTGGGAAATCCCAGAGCAAAGCATCCAGGATGATTCCCAAAGTCACCCTTGGGCCTCCACAGGGACAGGTGTCCTCTGATACACACACTAAATGAATGAATGAATAAAAGTTAAAAAAAAGTTTAAGACAAGCTGGGTGAAGACTGTTGTAAAGGACCTCTGTGAATTTTGGTTTTCATTTCTGTCAATGGTAAATAGATTAAAATATAAATATTGAGAACAAGTAGGTATGTAGACTTGACTATCTTAGAGGTTTGACAGCCAGGGCTGGAGAGATGGCTCAAGGGTTAAGACTATGCCTCAGAAGCAGAAGGTCCTGAGTTTGAATCCCACATCCCACATGAAAAAGCCAGGCGCAAACTGCTGCAGCCTACACTTCTGGCCCTGGTGGGCGGAGCATGGGAAATCCCAACGAAAAAAACAAGGAGATAGAAGCAATCCAGGATGATTCCTGAAGTCACTTTTGATGTGACAGGGACACACAATGCCCTCTGATACACACACACACATAAAATAAAATATAAAATAAATGAGTTCGGGTCTCAGAACTGACATAAAAACACTAGGCAGAAATGGTAGCAGCATGCACTTCTGGTCCTAGTGGGCAGAGCCCAGAGAGATGCAAAAAGGAGGTAGAAGCAATCCAGGATGATTCTGAAGTCACCTTTGGCCCTCCACAGAGAGACACAGTGCCCTCTGATCACACTCTAATCACACACACACACACATTTTTAAAAAGAACATATAGCATTAGTTACAGAGAATTCCTGTAGACTTTATGCCATAATAAAATGAACACTGCTTTTTAAAAACTAAACTTGTAGGGGAGGGCATATAGTCTGGCAGATAAAAAGTAATCATTTTGCAAATGGGTGATTGACCCCTCCCTCACTGAGGTTTCCTACTCTTATTACATCTACCCTTGAATGTGCTATTATAACAAGACTACAGTTTAACAACTTTTTGTCTCTGACGGGGGTTGGGGGGTAGGGGAGTGAGGGGGTAGGGGGTGGAGCGTGACATACAGTGTCCATCAGGATGGAGTGAAGGGCATTGCAGGAGCAGTAAAACTGCAAAAGAAAATCAATAAACCACAATCCAGAACTTCAGAGACTCTATATCAACCACTGAGAACTAGGCCAGACTAATCTCTTCCCATCCTGAAGCTCAGGACATTTGCAGAAGAGGGGGCGATAAGATTGTAAGAGCAAAAGGATGGGAGGAGCAATGATTTGCAAGATTCTCCACACTAGTTAGGGCCGAAGCAATCATAATAGGACTTTGCATGCCCTGCGCAATGTCCAACACACTATTGACCTCACAAAGTCTAGCATCTGCTGAAGGCACCAAGATCCTTGGAGGCAAGGGATTGACAGCCACAGTAGTGTTCCTATGCTTAAGGGGAACACGAGAAAGGGTTCAGGGAAATGCCACTGGGTCCTTGTACATCATCGGAGAGGAGGACCCAGAGAAGAGTTAGGCATACACAATAAAGTACTCTCTGGGAATTGGGGGAGGGGGGCACTGGGGGATGGGGAGGGAGGGGAGGGGGAGCAGAGGGGAGGGGGAGGGGGAGGGAGGGAGGGAACTGGTGTACCTATTAAGTTTGTATGAGCGGAAATAATAATAAAAAACAAACAAACCAAAAAAAATAAACTTGTGATCAAGTGACTCAGATAAACTTGGCTTTTTTGAACTAATGCATGTTTTTTTTTGTGTGTGTAATGACTAATCCAGCTTAATTATTTTTAGTTCCAGTCTCTACAATGTGAGAATGTGGGAGACAGGGAATATCTTATTGTTGGACTTTCTCAGAGCAAATCTTATATTTTTGTAATACCATTGTGATTTATTAACTAACCCTGAGTGTTAAACAACCAGTGAGATGAGGAAAAAGACAAATATTTAAGGCTATAACAGCTGTTCAGAGTGCTTGACTTATGGTAATTATTTTCCAATTTTTTTTTCTGTGTGTGTATATGTATGTATCAGAGGGCACTGTGTGTCCATGTGGAAGACCAAGGGTGACTTCAGGAATCATCCTGGATTGCTTCTACCCTCTCCTTGCTTTGCTCTGGGATTTCCCAGGGTCCACTCACCAAAGCCTGAAGGGAAGGCCTCTACCAGTTTAGCCTGGAGTTTTCAAGTGGGACCTGGGATCCAAATGCAGGACCTTCTGCTTCTGAGACAAAGGATTAATCCCTGAGCTATCTCTCCAGCCAGGTGATTATATTTCAAAGCTTCCCTACCAATTTGGACAGAAAAGCTATAGAAGCCACAGCTGCTTATGGGAAGGTTGGAGAGTTCAGAGAAAATGTGTTATGAGTAGAGACTGGTGTCATATAGCTATGTTTTGCTTTCCTTAAGCACTCACTGGTTTGAACCTAATTCCTTTCCCAGCTTCATGAATGACAAGACCATCATAGAGGAGATGGCTCAATGAGTAAAGTGGGTGAAAAATGAAGACTTGAATTTGGATTCTCTGCACCCATGTAAAAGCAGGGTTTGGTGACAGTAACTCCAATGCTGAGGGCATGGGGCAGAAACTGGTAAATCCTGAGGTTTACTTGGCCAGCCAGTCTTGCCAAACTCCAACTCTGTGTCAAAAACAAGGTAGAACACACTAGAGAAGGACATCAGATGTCAACCTTTGGCTTCCACATGCACATCCACAAGAGAAAAATCTCAGTGCACCTCCCTAGTGTGAGAAATGTGACTTTTAGTGGGTGCCATTATTTCATAATTGAAAGTTTGTCTTCTGAGAGAATGAGTGCATCAGAATTAACTTGCAATTCTAAAAGCTAACAGGTTGCTATAACAACCAAACCCAGAAAAGGTATAATTGCTTTCTTTTATTACGAGAAACTAGCAAATGATGTAAGTATAGGTGTTTGCCCTCTACATTCAAAAAACAGCAAACACTCATTTCTTCTTTCAAAACCACTGCCTCAGTGTCTTTCTTTAGTGACTGGTAGAAAAGATAGATGGGGGGTCTCTCTATGGAGTGCACACTGTAACGAAGGAGACAGATAAACAGGAAAGAAAACACAAGCTGATAATTTCAGTATTTGAGAGAACCCCCATGGGAAGAAACAGGCCCTGTTGCTGGCCAAGGAGAGGATTGCCTTAGTTCAGAAGCCCCATGACAGTGTATGCCATACAGCCTGCATTAAAAGCTACCTGAGCTTAATAATGCAAAGGGTTGAAGTATTCTTTGTATTCACTTAGAATTGCAAAATCATGCATGTTTTGACAATAGGGCTGAATAATTGTGGTATGATTCCCATAGAGCTCCTTTGAGTGTATGTATGTGCATTGCACACATGTGCAGAAGTTAGATGTGTAGGGCTGGAGAGGTGGCTCAGGGGTTAAGCCTCTGCCTTGCAGGCGGAAGGTCCTGAGTTCGGATCCCAGATCCCACGTATAGACGCCAGGCGGAAACAGGGGCGGCCTGCGCTTCTGGTCCTGGTAGGGCGGAGCCTGTGAATCCCCGGGGCAGAAGAAGGTGGAGGCGTCCATGGTGGTTCCCGATTCGTCCGTGGTTCTACACACACACATACACACATGCGCGCGCACATACATACACACACACACACACACAATTGAATAAATAATAATAATAAAAAATTAAAAAAAAAGAAGTTAGATGTGTAGAAAAAAAAGGCTATCTGCCTTTTTTTTAAAAGATGTTTCTCACTGAACTTGGAGCTCGCCAACTGACTTGACTGCCTAGTCAGTGAACCCCAAGAATCTGCTTGACTCTGCCTCCCCAATACTGGTGTATTCAGACCACTGCACTGTTTTTTGCTGCATTTTTAAAAATTTATGTTATATTCTTTCAAGCTCACAAGGACAGCTTGCCTAGTAAAGCAACTGCTCACAAACCTGGCAACCCAAGTTCGACCTCAGAAGCCCATATGATGGAAGGAGAGGACTGAATTTGAACGTTGCCCTCCGACCTCTACCCCTGCATTATGGTATGCATGTGTGCCTCTCTCCTCTTTTCTCTATGAATAGAATATTTTTAAAAATTATATTCTTTTAGGAATTTGCAGATGTATTGTGTACTTTTTTTAAATTTGGTAAAGAGAACACAGACATCAAGGGCTGTGAGGATTGAATTTGCAGTTGCCTTTAGAAGGTGGGAAAAGCCCTTTACTAGGCACAAAGCCAAGGAAAGTATCTCACTTTCCTCAATTCTTTCCTATCAGCCCTCTGCTACCAAGCAACTGGTCAAATTTAAACTTCTATGCAAAATACCATCAGTGCCTAAACATGTTTACACCCTGAGATTGAGACAGAACCGATGCTGCCCTCTGAAGACCTCCCAATTTTCCGTAATTGCTGCTTTCTTAAGGTTGAGATGCAAAGTCACTAAACCTACTATTCTCATCCTCCATTGCTTAAGGACTGCCTGGAAGCAGTAACTTCCCCTTCAATTTCTTGCAGAATTATTGCCCAAAAGAATGCTGCTGCTTCTGAAGAAACCTTGGGTCAGAAAAGCAGAGTAAAATGACCTATGAGCATGGTAGGAAAGGGCTACCACGGCTGCAGTAAATCAAAGGCAGGCAAAGGAATGCAGTGGGACAAAAATGCATCTAGTAATCTCTCTAAGCCCTTCATAACTTCTATCTTACAAACAACTGTATAATACAAGTACACCTAGACCCTAATGGAGACAGATGGAGAGGAAGGGAGGAGAGAGAGAGAAAGAAAGAGAGATTGTTCTGTATCTTTCTGGTGCAAAGAAAACTGAAAACACTGGGACCCTGAGTCAGGCTTTATCTTGAAGTGAGAGCCACCCTACTTAATAGTTTGCCCCCCAAAGAACATACCTGATTAAGATGTGATTCCCAGTATCTAAACTTACCTTACTTATTGACTCTAGAGTTGAAGAAAATATCTCATATGTGAAGGGAACAAGTGCAGCACTCTCCTCAGGTATGAATTGTGCTCTAACAAACATTCCTTAAGTTAGCTGCTGGGGTCGATAGATGGCTGAGGGGTTAAGATCTGCCTCACAAGCAGAAGGTCCTGGATTCGGATCCCAGGTTCCACATTAAAAAAAAAAAAAAAGCCAGGAGGAAACTTCGACCTGGTGGGCGGACCCTGGGAAATCCCAGAGCCTCCACAAGGACACACACCTCTTCTATATCCACAGGTGTGTCCGCGTGTGCGCGCGCGCACACGCACACACACACGCAAAAGTAGTTTTTTTTTAGTTTCAAAGATATTTTTCCCCCACAGGTGCGTGCGTGTGGTGTGTGTGTGTGTGTGTAGGTATACAGGATGGCACTACTCGTGCCTGTGGAAGCCAAAGGATGGCATTGGACATCACCCTGGATTGCTCTACTTTCTTTTTTTAATTTTTATTATTATTTATTCAAATGTGTGTGCGTGCATGCGCGCGCGTGAGTGTGTAGAACCACAGGCGAATTCGGGAACCACCATGGACGCCTCCACCTTGTTTACTCTGCCCTGGGATTCACAGGCTCCGCCCTACCAGGACTGGAAACGCAGGCCGCCCCCGCTTCCGCCCGGCGTCTATACGTGGGGTCTAGGATCCGAACTCGGGACCTTCCGCCAGCAAGGCAGAGGCTTAACCCCTGAGCCACCTCTCCAGCCCAGACTTCAGATTTTAATGAGTCGATTTTCTCTTAAAATTTAGACTTGAGATAGGCCAAGAATATTCTACATTGTAATTTCAAAAATGTTTTTGAGAGACCATGTGGACTTCCATTGATTGAACTCAGGTGGCCAGGTTTGCAAAAGCAGGCACCTTACCTGCCCTACATTGCAAATTTAAGATTCAAACAAACGCAGTTGAATAATTTAGTTTTACAAAACAAATTTTTTCTTTAATTTTAGTACCAGATGATAAAAATGATACCAAGTAGACCACACGGTTCCTGGCTTTAATGAGCAGTAAGCAACAAAACTCAATGTATCTTTTTTTACTGTACTTTAAATTTCTTTTGGTTAAATGGTGTTTTCCTGATTATTAAGAAAAGCCTTAGGTATTTATACGTATTTCCAATCAGCAGTCACAAAGTCAGCAGCACAGAACACCTGAATCATGATTTTCTTGCTCATCAATCCTATCACATTTATATATTGCTTAAGCTTCAGATCTCTGCATACAGTAGCTCATTTGATTTTCCTTTAAACCATTTGCATTCAGTAACTTACATATTAAAGAGATCTAAATTCCAGACATTCCAACTTTACTTTTGTTCTGTGGTTGCCATTAATTTTCATAACTCTTTCAAAATGGTTGGAATATTCCTTTATCTGTTTTAGGAATAACATAATGACTTGAACTGTAGATCATGAAAATTGTTAATTTCTCTTTGCACAAGTGTTCTTACCCCAGATGCATGGGTGTCATTATACCTTCAACTTTATGAAACATGTGCAACTTCCTGGGGAAAGGTCAAAAGCTCTCATATTCTCGATTATGATCTAGGTACCAAACCAGCAAAACACGGCAGAGGAGAAAGATGGTAATTGTTACAACTTAAGTTTGACCCCAAACCCAAACTTATAATGAGTTATTTGCTAAGTCAGCCTCATCCTTCTGAAAACACCAATGTTAATTTTGTTTTATTTTTTTGACTTATTATGGAGTCCAGGTTGGGCTGGGAAATTATCTTCCTGCCCAAGTCTCCCTAGTGCTGGGCTGGGATAACAAAGAGACTAACCATGCTTTGGCTACCACTTATTATTTCAATTTTAAAGTATTTGAATAGTCTAGATTCTCTTAATTTCAAACCATGGACATGAAGATACAAAAGATAATGAGATGATTTAAATCTTACCAATAAACAGACTTGGAAATGACATTGTATTTATTGAACATTTGCTAACCGATATATTGATTAAGTGGAAAAGCCATCAAGGGAGCTTTCTTGTCAAGAAATTTTAGTTGAAGCGTTACACAAGCAAAGATTTTCTATATTTAATAAAACCACTCAATAATCGAGTCAGGAAGCCTGGAATTTAATACCAGCTTTATTTGCAACCACATACAAATCATTTATCTATAAAATAATAGTTAACATCTACTCCTTAATTCACAGATATATCACAAACTCAAAATCCTTCGCAAAAAAGTGTTACTGTAAGCCATTATTACTAACATTTATTCTAAGATTTAACTCAGACTGAGAATGATAAATTGGAGCATTTATCTTTTATACACCTGTTGTAGACCTTAATTGAGATGAATAATCTGGTTGAGATAAGCAATGCCTTGTTTTTCACCTTACAGAACAAAAAAAGCTATTGGAAGTTAATGGTAAAGAAAAAGTTGGCCCCACAACATCCAATACACCACTGAGAATAAGCTAGATGAAGAGCGGTGCTTTTTAACATTCCCCATACAATTCCTGGAACAGAATTTAGACTTGGGTCTCTAAACTCTGATTACCCTCTTTTTGAAGAATCAGGAATCTGACTTCAATAATGTTAAGCTGAATGTATTATAAGTTCTTCAAACAGACAATAAGAATGATAAATGAAACATTATTTGTGGGATTTTATTTAACTTTATCTTTACTTCTTTTTTTTTTTATTTAAAATGTCTCCCAGCCTGAACCAGACTCTTCCATCCTCTACTAGAGTGTAAAAAAAAGTTAGCATTCTGTCACTAGAGAATAAAGAGAAATTAGCATATTACTGAATAAAGATTCAGGAAGATAATTCTAAGAAAGCATAGAAAACTTTACACACCATAAATATCTGTATATGTACACCATTTATCATGTATACATATTACGACAATCATATGTATTAATAAACCTTCAAAAAGTAAGCACCTATAATTTAACAATGTCAGTTTTTTTGTTTGATTTACTATTTCTGGACTTTACCTTGCATATAGTGACAGAAATAAACTGGAGTATATAGTTCACAGAAAAACACAAAGTAATACAGATAAAATGACCATATATGTATACCACTGTAGAAATAATTCTTAAGAAATAAACTTTCACTACTGGCCCCAAATGCCATCATCTACCTATGTTCTTTTAACTGTCAACTTTTAATACAAAAATATCTTCAAGCTGATAAGAAAGAACATTTATGGTGATTTACAAAACTGACAATACTACACAAAACAGTTCTGTACACAGCTTGAAGTTTTAAAGTTCTTCTGTGGCACTTGACTTTAGAGTTGAGAGACACTACCACTACTGATCTCAATAAAATTACTGCTTTTAGCTTATACATATTTTCAAAATCAACATTACCTCACAAAGCAGTAAAGAATAAATCCCTTTCTGCTGATGAAACTGCTAAGATGAATACTAAAACTATACAGTCAAAAATATTTTAGTGAAGCAAACGCATTTTTAAAGACAGGGAATGAAGAATGAATAAAAAATTACATTATTCAATTGTTTGTCCAGTGACGAAAAGGGTTGTTTCTGAGTCAACAAAGCACTTATCAGGTATAGGTCAAAACTGTGGACTTATAAAGCAAATTACTTTTTTTGCTTTTGGTTTAGAAGGGTGCTTAAATAACTGGTGATACTACTAAAAATGGATTTTTTAAAACCATTTAGCAAATACAAATTTTTTAAAAAAACTTTAAAATAAACCCTCAAATTCCTTTAAAACTGAAATCCTGATTATTTAACTTTGTTACTTTGTAAACCCACTGAACACATTATCAAAATGAAATCACTACTTAGTAACCTCAATACACATATCCATTTTTTTCTTTGCAGAAATGAAGGAAAAGCAAACTAAATTTTAACCATGCATTTTTAACTTAGAATTCTAATGTACTTAACAATGTAAACCTATTTCCATTATTTTGAGGGAAAATATAACGCTTTCAAAGTTCAACCAACAATTCCCAGTTCAGTGTTCTTATTGACAAATTAAGTTAAATTCTTTGTGGCACTAAACAAAATTCAACAAAACCAAATTAAGGTAATTAAAATATTACCACTAACCAAAACAGCAACCAAAAACCCCCCAAACATCCCAATCAATTATGTAGTTCACCTATGCATATTTTAATTATGGACTTTTAGCAAAATAAATTATTTAAGTAGGTTGATTTCAGGGACTGTGTTTAAATTTTGTATATTGGTATTTCAAAATAGTACCCTTTCTAAACCAAATCTCCAGTCCTAATCAACTTCTTTTTCTTTTCAGGAAAAAGATATTTTAAGAAACATTCCACATGGCAGTGGAAAACATCTTAGTGTTTCAAAAATATTTACAAAGAACCCTGCTGATCCGGTGCATTTCGCTGAGGTGCAACCTGCACCCAGACTTCATCATCAGAAAAAGAACTTGTACTTCCTGACTCAGAGTCCAGCTCACTGAATCCATCTAAGTCCCATTCAGTACTAGACTCACTCCTTGCATCGTCTTCCTCAGTGATGAAACTCTGACCAGGTTCAAGGCAGGAAGGATAAACACGAGCACACAGGCAAATAAAACCAGAGTCAAACTGCAAAAGGCCTAACATGGTACCTATATTAATCCACTGGTCTTCTCTTGTATCATATTCATACACTGTCACACGGTTCTTTTTCCACTGTGGGGTAGTAGAAGTGATGAGCAGCAACTTTTGGTCATGATTGACAATCTGGTAGTTGTGGGTCTCTGAGTCTAGTGGAATATTACTAATCCGTCTCCACTCTCCTCTAGCTGGGTTGTAGACCTTCATGACTGGGATGTCACAGATACAATAGATCTCATCTTTGAAGACACAGGCTTCTTGAAAGTCACTTCGCTTAAGAGATGCACAGTTCAGCCACATGTTATGGCTAGGATCATAGCAGAGCATGCGCTTACTGTTGACAGCGTAAAGGTAGTTCTGAACCACTATTAATTCAAAGGAATAAAAAGAGTGGGGAACAGGGGCCACCAATGCCCACTGGTTCCTCTGAACACTGTAACATTCCACTTCCTTCAATTTGACTCCAGTTACAGGGTCTCGCCCACCCAAAATGTAAATGTAGCCATTCAGATATGCCACATCCATGCCCTCCCGACACAGCAAGCGGTCTGCCAACTGATGCCAAGTATTTTGGGCTGGTTTATACACCCACAGATCTTTCCTGGGCTGGGCAGCTAAATAGATGTCATGGTCTGGAGAGACACAAACAGCTGAAGAGGTGATGGTCTTGGTGTGTGCCAAGCTGGTCAAAGGGGATGGCATCGTGTAAATGTCCCCTGAGTATGGGTCATAGCAGAGAAAGGGATCTCTGGGATGTCCAAAGAAAATTACCATCCTCTTGGCACACATACCCAGCCTGGGGGGTGGATTTGCTTCTGCAGGTGCCACAGAACTAACGCTGCTGTTGCTGCTGCTGCTGCTGCTGCTGCTATTTGGCTTGGGCGCCGGAGACTTGTACAACATGTCGCCGTAACGCAACTGCAGCGCCCCTTCGATAACGTCCAGGCAGTACTTCCTGACCACGGGCTTGCTCAGCAGCCCTTCCAGGTAGTCCTGATCGTCCGCAGTGAAGTGTGCCCAGCGCACGCACTTCAGGACTTCCGGGGCGCTGGGCCCCCGCTCTCTGGGGGCCGCCTCCAGCCACTGCACCGCCACGTGGCACACGGTCCTCTCGCTCTCCACGTCCAGGCTGTCCAGGCGCAGCACGGCCAGCAGCTGCGGCAGGCTCAGGTCGGCCAGCGTCTCCTCGCGCACGGCGCCCATGCGGCTCAGCGGCTTGAAGTTGTGCGCGATGAAGGACTGCGCCTGCGCGCGCAGCTGGTGGTGGTCGAAGGCGTCGGCGAACTTGAGGATGGCCGTGCAGTTGGCCAGGTCCAGGCGGCGCGCCAGGAAGGAGGCGCACGCCTCGCGCACGTACTCCAGCTGCAGCATGTCGGACGCCGCGTACAGCCGCTGCACGTTGGCCTCGCTCAGCGACACGCGGCCCGTGTAGCAGTAGTCCACCAGCACCTCGAACGACTCGGCGTCCACGTCGTGCATGGTCACGCTGGCCTGCTGGCTCTCGTACATGCCGCCCGTGAACATGCTCTTGAAGTAGGGGCACGCCGCCGCCAGCACGTTGCGGTTGCAGGCGAACAGGCGGCCCGTGCCCGGCCCGCTGCCCGGCGTCACCACCTCGATGGTCACGTCGCACAGCAGCCGCGCGTCGTAGAAGGACTTGAGCTGCGCCAGCAGGGCGGCCGAGTGCGCCGCGTCCTTCAGCTCCTCGGGGCCCGTGAAGAAGGCCGACACCGACGGCTTGGACACCCTCTTGGGCCGCCTGCCGCCGCGGGGACTGGCCAGGCGGCGGGAGCGCGGAGCGTCTTCCCGGGACTGCATGGCGGCGATGGCGGCGGGGCGCCGAGGGCGAGAACGGCTGCGGGCGCCCGGCTGCTGCTCACGCCTCCCTCGCCGACGCCCACGCGGCGGCGGCCGGAACAGACTGCGGTACGGACCGCGATTACTTCACTGGCCCTCCGCCGCGGCGCCGCCTCCCTTTATCGCGTAGACAGCGTCTGACTCACCGTTTCCGTTCGCGCCCTTTCTCCCCAGTTCACCCTCGCAGGATTACGGGTTCCAGCCGCGAAAGCCGCCGCCGCGGAGCTGGCGATACTGGTAGGCGCCGGACAAACTACTGCTCCCAGGATGCCTTTCGCGTCTCGAGGCATGACGGGGCCCTCCAGACTCTCAGGCCCTAAATGAAGGCCCGCGACCGCTTTGCATGTTGGGAGTTGTAGTTTGGGTAATGTCGCAAGTTTTTTTTTTTTTTTTTTTTGGTCGTTGAACGTTATGATTAGAAAGTGTTAGTTCTGAATTTGATGAAGGGTTTTAGTGGATTTCAAGTATACAATACAAGTATTAATTTATTATCTTTAGTTTTGTGATTTCTTTCTGAAAACCTCCTTTTTTTCCTTTTTTTGGTTCCTATGGTGGTTGAATGAGACACATTACATTGGTTGCTTGATATTTTCAGTTAGAATAATAAAGTGATAGACCATGCCTCGAAGTAAATAAACGGCTTTTATTTTTTAATTTTATCTTTTAAAAAGACATCGACTAAGATAGGAAGATGACTCAGGACTTTGCCTTGCAAGCAAAAGGCCCTGAGTTTGGCTTCCCAGATCCAAAGCCTAGTGGAAATGGCTGCGGCCTGCAATTCAGGCCCTAGAAGACGGAGCCTGGGAAACTCCAGAGCAAACCAATGAGTTAGACTAATCTGGATGTCAACCTTGGGCTTCCACACAGGCACTCAAGCTAAAGCCTTTTTGTGCACGTGTACACACACACACACACATACACACACACGCACAAAGAAAATATATTCATTGAAACTGTGTCTTATTTCGTAAAAATAAAAACCTGTAATTCCTTCAAATAATTTTCAGTTTTTAAAATTGCTGCTTTTGAAAGTTTCTGAAAGGTGTCCTGTATTTTCAATTACTAATCAAGAACTATGTGTGCAGTAGGAAGTCCTAGATAACTAAGTTGTGGTTCGAGACTTATAATCAGCCTTAAATATGGAAGTTAGGCATGTAAAATTTTACTTTATTGTTAGGGTTTGAATATGAGATGTCCCTAATAGGTTTATGTGATGTGGAGCTCATAGGCTTCTGAGAAATGCCTGGATCCTGAGGCTTCTGCCCCAAACAATGGACTTTTATGGATTTATGTTGACCTGAGAGGTGAGTCTTTTTATGATGGGGTCACTGAAGTTGAGAAAAGAAGGGGGTCTTTGAATATTATAGGAACTTTCACATCACAGGCAGCTTTAACTGAATGATTTGTTCAATAAAACCTTCACTTGAGCCAGTGATTTCCAGATCTTTTTCTCAAAAACTTTTAAGAATGAATTTCATTTGCTACAAGACTTGTATAGGTCATTTTCTCTGTGAAGTAAGGAATTATTGAGAAAAGGATTGAAAACATTTGCATCTATTTTGTTTATTTATCTTTTACATGTTACATTTATTTTAAAATAGAAAACAGTGAGACTGGAGACTGGGATTTGAAGCAGCTGGGAATCCCTAGAAGTAATTGGCTAAGAGTCCTCAGAGAAACAATCAAGTCTTGAATAGTAGAACATGTGTGTAAGAGAGAACAGAAAAGTGTTGGTCCGTGAATTAGTAACTTAAAAACAAATAGCTTACAAATTACATCTTGCCAATTTTCTGCTTTCTGTTTGTGTCTTGCTAAGAGGTAGAAGAGAGTCTGAGACAGATGACTTCTTGAGGTACACAAAGCATTTCCTCCAATCTCTCTGATCTGTCTCCAGATAGATCAAATTTCCTGCAGTGGTGCCCAGGTGATTATCCCAGCTCATGTGACTTAAGGGTGGGGACCAAGATTCCTGTGTTACCAGGGAAACAGGAAGTGATGGAACCAGTTGATGTGACTTAGGACAGACACTGAGATTCCTGTTACCAAGGAAAAAGGAGACAGGTTCTAGCTCAACCCCTCACACATTGACAAAGAAGGATGAGTTTTAACAAGAGTTTTATTATAGAGAAAAAGCTTAAGTAGAAAGGAAGCAAGCAGAGCTCCTATTGGTGGGCATAATGGGGCTGAGAAGGGGAGTTACCTGCTGAGGCTTTTGTCTAGTGGTTAAAATGGCTTTTAACTGAAGTAAATTGTTTTTTGAAATAAATAGGCTGACAAATAAAGGCTGATAAATTCAGCTGGCCCAACCATAGGTTCCCTGTGGTATATTTATATGTTTGTGTATTCTAGCAACTTGGTCTTCCATCATTCAGAATTAACTACTTTCCAATCTATTAAAACCTATAGGAGAAAATCTTATGACATCACTTAAACTATATTCTTGAAGAAACCAAGTCTCTGATCGCGCTCATTAGGTTTTGTACAAGAGGCACCAGGACATGAACCTGGGTCTCTGGATAAGATGTTTCTGCCATTTCTGGCCTCTGGAAAGGACAGAAGACCAAGGACATTCCTGGCTTCTGGCCAGGATGGAACAGGTTGGTTTGAGGTCACCACTGTAACCAACTGAGAAGTTTCTTTCACCTACTCTTAACATCATTGCATTTTATTTGTTAGTCACTAAATCCAGTCACATTCAAGGGAAGGGGATGAAAGCGTAGGTTATCTTTTAACTGGACAGCACAGGAATTCTGAAGGTCCCTCCCCTACCACAATGGGCACACTGAATAAATTTCCTTTTTCTGCTTTTCACCGTTAATTTAAATTCTTACTGATTCAGTGAGGGCAGGTAGTTGAACCTGAGGTTTGGACCTTGCTACAGGTCTAGTGACAATCTCAGAAACTGCTTATCACCCAGTGACATGGCCTAGAAAGTAAGAGTGCTTCTGCATAAGGCTGAGGACCTGAGGTCCATCCCCAGAAACTAAATAAAAAGCTGTTGCATCTGTAATCCTAGCACTCGTATGGCAAAGACATGAAAATTGCTTGGGAACTAGTGTACACTGTACAGTGGCAGAAACAAAAAAGATCCTGCCTCAAAAACAAGGTAGAAGGTTAAGAACTGATTCCAAAAAGCTGTTCCTGGGCTTCAACATGTGAGCTGGCAAGTGTGTGTATGTGTATGCACACACATACCCTAACATTTTTTTAAAAGTTGTTTATCAAAGTAGGAACTAATGTTTATATAATATTATTATACTAATTATTGAGAACATGATTATTACTAATCATATTGAACAAACTATTGAACAGATGGATATATTAAAGAGGTGAAAATTTTTTAAATAGGGAAATGAGTTGTATTTGTACTTGTGCTAAGATAAATAATTTGGGCATTTGAAAAAAAAATTCATTCATTTGCATGTCCCATAGGTGGAGGTGTCCGAGGATAACTTTGGGAAATCAGTTCTTCAGTTCTTACCTTTCCACCATGTGGGTTTTCTAGGAGTAAACTCAGGGTTACCTTCAAAGAAGGTAACGAGAAAGCACCTTACTTAATGGCCCAAATTTGGGAATTTTAAAGAGATGATTTAAAGAGATCTTAGTAGAGTCGGAGAAGGTAAACAGAGCAAATGATTGGTTAACTATAAATTCAGTGAGGTTAGCTTCAGGGATGTAAGGACTCCATGGCCCAAAAAGACTAGAAAGAGAGACTCTACCCTTTCCTGAGGGTTACATTCCTAAAGAATGACTCAGGCTTTCGAGAGTGACATTTGAGTTGTAAGTCTACGTAGCAGGTATCTTATGGAGGCCTTACTTTATCATAGAGATGCTGTATCATGATACTAGAGCCATGAAAATTTGTTCCTTTCCTAGTTTAGGGGTTTGGATAAAGTTGTCATGTGCCAAGAGTTCAAAACTTACCATCACTAATAGTTGGACTTCTTGGTATGGTATGATACATCACATCATCCAGGAAAGCCTTTTCAGGTATGTTTAATTTGGATCATCTTTAGTCTTTTGTTAGAGACAGGGTTTTATATAGCTGAGGCAACCCTTGAATTTCTGATCCTCCTGCTTCCACTTCCCAAAGGCTGGGACACCAGGCTCACCTTTAGTCTTGATTTTACCTTAAAGTATATTGATCTAATTGGATATAGTAAATAGATAGTTGAAAATTACCAGCATTATGAGGAAATAGCCAGACATACCCAGTATGTAAAACACTTACAAAATAACTTTGCTGCAAAAAACCAACCAAACAAATAAACAAACAAAAAACTTCACAGGACTGTTAAAAAAAAGAGTTGTTGTTTGGGGCTAGAGAGATAGCTCAGGTGTTAAGACTCTCCCTCAAAAGCCCTTGGAAGGCAGGGCCTGGGAAACTACAGAGCAAAATGAAGAGGAGGTAGAGCATTCCAGGATGAGTCTCCCAAAGTCACCCTTGGGCTTACACAGGCACATACACATGCGAAAATTAAAAATTTAAGAGTCATTATTATGAGGTGAGAAAATGGGGAATTAATATAGAAAGTATGTAGACACAATTAAATACAACAAATGAATATTGACTGGGCCTTAGAACAAAACTAACAAAAATAGCTTGAAAAAGATTAGAGACAACTGAAGAAACTTTAATATGTAATAGCTACTAGATCACAATGTATATTAATTTTTTTGTAGGAGAATACTTTTGACACAGGCAGGCTGAACTGTTCTGGAATTGCCATGAGGTCTGTAATGACTACTACACAGCCTATGGATAGAGAGAGACAGGCAAGACACAGGTTAATAGAGTTGAATCTAGCCTAGACAATATACACTGAATAGAGTTTTAAAGATTTTTTTTTTTTTGTCAAATGAATCTAATAAAAATCAAATAAACAAACAAAAAAAACAATCTGTAACAGTAGCGGCACATCATTTTGAATGCCAGCTTCCAACTTGCTGCTCCCGTGTCGCTTCTCTGTGCTAGGATTACAGGTGTGTGCCACCACACCTGGCAAGGATTTTGTTTTATGTATCACGGCACAAAATCACAATGAATTACTCACATTATACTACATCTGCTCATGCTTAAGCCAAAGAACAAAAATAGAAGTCAACAGAGACTCTCCTTCAAATACCGGCCTGTGTTCTATGCAGTTTAGAATTCATTCTGTAGACTCTCACAATCTGTTCTGAAGAGACTGAATGACTCACAGTCTTTACACTTTCATTGACATTTTTCTTTAATTGAAAAAAGCAATCTAAGCCTTATGCAAGACATGATCTACAATATTCACTCTTTAAGGAATTGATAAATATATAAAATCTTTTTTCTTTCTTCAGTGATGTGCCATGAGTGAACACTACTACTGAGCCACATCCGAATCTTTTATAAATTATATTCTATCATAAAAATCTGCCATGTTCTCCTTAAGTTGCAAATGAAAATTGCTTGTAGATGGTAAAAAGAAAAAAGGCATAAATAATTGACTCATCTCAAGTTATACAACCAGTTTTCAATAGTTTATTCTCTTTTCAATATTGCACGCTTATTTTCTGATTGAAGAGCTGTATTTGTTGAAAACTAAAATAAACCTTTAAGACAGGAATTGTGACTTCATTAAGTTATTTCTATACAAAATCTGTACTTAAAGCTTTCCTTTATGTTTCATGTAAAAATGTCCACATCTGCTTGTTTCTTCATTTAAGTCCATCCCATTAATATATTATGTAATAAATAAATTAGCATTTATTTTGCTAATTTAAGATTTTCTTCCAAAAATTCAGCAATGGCCTCTTCATTTGCTGATTGAAGCAGTCTCTGAATTAGTTGATCCAGGTGCTTCTCACCACATAAAAATTCCTAATAAAAGAGAGCATTGTTATGAAATATAATAATACAGTTTGGCTCTAGAATGGCCACTAAAGGACCACATGGTAAACTCTAGATCCACAGCTTTGTGCTCTTGGAAAGTAGTGGTAACTGAACATTGATATGGGACCTAATGGAAAATTTCTGATTATTTGGGGGTGTGCCCTCCATGGGACTGAATGGTGCCTCTTTTCCTCTCTAAGCCATGGGGTCAATAGCTTCCTCTGACTCCTGCTCCCACCATGATATATTATGCTCCTATGGCCCAAAGCAACCACGCTAGTCAGTCACCGATTGAGTCCTCTAAACTATGAGACAATATAAACCCTTTCTCTTAATAAACTGATTTTTTCAGGTATTTGTTACATTAATGGAAAGCTGACTTACACTTCATAATCAGGAATAAAGAAAAGAATGTTTGTATTTAGCAGTAACAAAGGCTTATATTCTTCAATATAAACACAATCGCTAATATGGGGATCCCCAGTTTTTAGTGTTGTTCTTTTTTTGACAAAAAATTAATCCAAGGGGCTTGGAAGAGTAGGATACATAGTGAAACCCTGTCTCAAAAAACAGAGTGAGGGGCTGGAGAGGTGGCTCAGGGGTTAAGCCTCTGCCTTGCAGGCGGAAGGCCCTGACTTCGAATCCTAGACCCCACATATAGATGCCAGGCAGAAGCGGGGGCGGCCTGCGTTTCTGGTACAAGGAGGAGGTGGAGGCGCGATCCATGGTGGTTCCCGAATTCGCCCGTGGTTCTACACACACACACACACACACACACACACACATACATACACGTGCACACACGCACAATTGAATAATTAAAAAAAAAACAAACAAACCAAAAAAACAAAGTGAAAGTAAAAATCGCGTGGAAGAACACTAACAACATCAGATGATCTCGCAGAAGAACTCAAGGACAGGAACAGCCAGGGCCATGGCTGCCTGCCTGCCGTTGAGCCTGGTCCTGGAACAAATGGGAGTGAGCGTTCGTTTCAGGACTACAAATGTCCCACGTTTGCTTTTCTTGATTTATCCATTTGTTTCTTCTCACTAAAGATAATTTTTTCTCTGAGCTCAGCAATGTGCCTTCTGACCATTTATAAATGTTCCCTATTTCTGCTTCTCCCACCAAGAAAGAGGACAACCCTCTTTATCAGCAGTTTAAAAATCTTAGGGGAGGGGTAGTTATCAACTGGGGCTTGTTTAGATGCCCTGCCTAAACAAAGCAACTATTGTCAGAGTCATGGATCATGCCCAAGCATGTGCTCCATTGGAAACTGTGAATAACACAGAAAGAAGTGCAAGTTCTCGGAGTGGGGAGAAGAACTGGGCAAAACATCCTTAGCTGTCCACACTCTTCCTGTCAGCAGCTATTCTGCTGGAGCTGATGCTATGCAGCTAAGGGGTTTCCCTGTTCTTCCTAAGTCGTTTATTTCTATTAGTCTTTTTCTGTCTATGATACACAGATTCACGCGTACGCGTTTGTGTGTGTGTGTGTGTGTGTGTAGAACCACGGACGAATTCGGGAACCACCAGGACCAGAAGCCAGGCCGCCCCCGCTTCTGCCCGGCGTCTATACATGGGGTCTAGGATTTGAACTCAGGACCTTTCGCCTGCAAGGCAGAGGCTTAACCCCTGAGCCATCTCTCCAGCCCTACGGATACTTTTTTTAGTGCCTTTTCAAACTTTATCATTTTACTAATATGGAATGTTTTCCTTTTCTAATAGGCTGATTAGTGATACTGTACCATAGTGATTACCATATCAAACCAAATGTAATTTTCCTCATTAGTTCTGATTCTGACATGGTAATTTAGTTTGTAATATTATATTACATCTAGGCTAAAATCTGATAGTTCATAACTATACGGGATGGCTTCTGTACCTCTTTTATAAGTGAATACTACACTTTGTGCCTAGATGTGCACCTAAAAGATGTCTCTGATCATAAGAATGTGACTGCTTTATGGAAAATTGTCACTATTACCAGAAAAACAACTGGAAGAATATGATGTAATCAGAACAATATTGCCAAACATGTTGGGTTAATTTCCTGAGGAAAGAGAAGTTACAACCATTTCTCCTTCTAACATGCATGATGGCTTGTATCTGTAATCATAGTAGTAGAGGCAGAAGCAGGAGAATCACTATAAGTTTGAAGCAAGTCTGGACTTCAAAGTGAGATGATGTCTCGAAAAACAGGAATAATAAAAATATTTTCTCAATGGGTTACAGAACAGCCTGGCTACACGGTGAGACCATGCCTAGTAAAAATGCTTTCTCATTCCATGTTCTTATGTAAGATAGTCATACTGCACAAGAAAACAGAGGAAGTGGTATGAAATAGCAATTTATTAACATATTTAAAAAAGACATTTCCCTTATATAATCAAGGCCTTAATTTTGAGTGTAGAATGGGACAGAGTCAAAAGAAAGCAGTCTTAGGTGTTCTGTGAACCAAGGAAAGTGATTCTGGTTTTTCTACATAGTCCTTCATGGGCACCAGTTCCTCTTTAGTGCTTCCTCATTAATGTATTAATGTGTATAGTCCTAGCTAAATGGGATTGATAACTATAGGTACCTGCAATCTTGCAACAGCACAGCCATACTATCTACATCTAAAGGATTCCCACGTAGTAGGCGCATTTCTAAAATGGCCCTGATGTATATAATTTTTTCAGTGCAGACAGAACCTCTGGTGTGACAGGAGAGCACTTTGGTGACTAATCAGATGACTTTGAGTAATCAAAAGGACCTTGCTCCTAGTGAGACTGGCCTAATCTTGGTGATCCCTTCAAAAGGCCTGAAGCATTCCTGCAAGAAGAGGTTCAAAGTCAGGAGTCCTTGGAAAGGAATCAGAAGCTTTTAGCTTCCAGGGCTGAGGGGTAGAAGTCACTGGGAAGCATGCCCAGCGTAGGTGAGACCCTATCCTGGGTTTGATTCCTAGTGCAAATGATACATGAGATAGCAAAGGGTTTCTTTTAAATTGCTAAAGTTTTGGTAACTTAATATTTGGAAATAATTGTATGTGTATATTCAATACATACATAATACATTGCGACAGCCTAAGAAAGAATTTGGAGTTTAAATGGAGAGGTGTTTGAAACTAGGATAAATGTCATTTTTTTTTAACCAAACTAATATAAAATGTAAATTTATATTAATTCTAACATAAATTGGCATCATGATTTTAAAGTACTTGGTAGTATTTTAGAAATAACTCTCTAAAATTTGATTATATTTTCTAATAAAACAAAGGTACAAACACAAACAGCAAAATTACCTTAATGTCACGAACTTCATATGCTATCCTATGGTCAGTGACTCTATCCTGGGTGAAATTATAAGTCCGAATTCTCTCTGACTGAGCTCTTGTTCCTACCTGTATCATAATAAAAAGAAATTTACATTTCAATTTTATAATAGAAACTTCATAAAATCACAATAAAGTACTTGTAAATGACTTTACTATTTTAAAAGTTTAAGCATTTACTAAAAGCTTTATATATAAAGTGACCAATATAAAATCAGGCAGAACTAACTCAATATTACAGGCTTGGGTTCCCTTCCCCCTCATAGCACTCCACATCTGGAGTCTGTGAGTTCCACTCTTCTTCTCTAATAAACTCTGCCTTATTCCTTAAAAGACTACAGGCCTGAGGCTGGGGCTGTAACTCAGTGGTAAGAATGCATGCTTACCACGCATAAGGTATTGGTTCAATCCCTAGCAGCATCTAACGAACAAAGGAAAACCTATAGGTTTATAGAGTTTGGGTATGAAATAATAACACCTTCATATTTCAAACTCCAAATATTCAAAATTAAATAATTTTCATGTCCCAAATAGTTCTCCTGGTTTTGACAATGACACCAGCATACGTTCCTTTTCTCTCTTCTTTCTTTCCTTTGGAACCACCATGGATGCTTCCACCTCCTCCTTGTTTACTCTGCCCCGGGATTCACAGGCTCCGTCCGCCCTACTAGGACCAGAAATGCAGGCCGCCCCCGCTTCCGCCCGGCGTCTATACGTGGGGTCTAGGATCCGAACTCAGGACTTTCCACCTGCAAAGCAGAGGCTTAACCCCTGAGCCACCTCTCCAGCCCCTGTTCTTTGGTTTCTTATCTGCTATGTACAGACACAACTCAATTCAGCATTCAAGGTACTGATTGAAATATGTTCCCCTTTCTTGAAACTACTGATATTTGGAATCTTTTTCATGGGATAGCTGAGTTCTCTTCATGTTATGGTTACTTGTATACTTGATCTGTCCATGTCACTAATACATGACTATCACATCACAGCACTCTCATATGTTTTCATTTAAGGGAAAAAAAGACATTTCTATAACCTACCTTCCTTCTCTCTTCCTTGCTGCTTTCCTCCCTCTCTTCCTCCTCCTCCCTTTTTTCCTCTCTTTTCCTTCCTATTTTCTCTCTTTGGTGCTGGGAATCAATCAAACCCAGGGCTTCGATATAATAGGTCAGTGCTCTACCACTGAGTTATATTTACAACCACTAGCATAAGCATTTCTGAGCTCTGCTTTATCTTTCAGCATCTCTCAAAGAGAAATTTCACTTGGTTGTATGAGGTGTGTGTGTGTGTGTGTGTGTGGTGTTTGCATGTGCACAAGGAGATCAGAGGAAGACACTGGGTCCTACTCTATCACATTTTACCTTTTCTCTTCCAGATAGGTCTCTGAACCTGGAATTAGGCTGGTTGAGTAATCAAAAGGACCTTGTTCCTAGTGGACTGGCCTAACCCTGGGATTAATGCAGCAAGTCCCAGTGATGCTCCTATGTTTGCCCCTGACAGTGCTTTGGGGATCCAGTTCTTGTGGGTGATGGTTTGACTTTAGGTCCTTGCACAGGAAATATTTTTTATCCATTGTAACTATCTCTCAAGTCCCAACTTTATTGTTTTAAGAATTTTAAATTGGGGCTGGAGAGGTGGCTCAGGGGTTAAGCCTCTGCCTTGCAGGTGGAAGGTCCTGAGTTCTGATCCTAGACCCCACATATAGATGCCGGGCGGAAGCGGGGGCGGCCTGCGCTTCTGGTCCTGGTAGGGCGGAGCCTGTGAATCCTGGAGCAGAGTAAACGAGGAGGTGGAGGCGTCCATGGTGGTTCCCGAATTCACCTGTGGCTCTGCACGCACGCACACACAATTGAATAAATAACATTAAAAAAATTTTAAAAATTAAAAAAAAAAAAATTTTAAATTGGGCGCTTGCCCCTTATGGCACTCCGCATGTGAGGTCTACGAATTCTGTTGTTTCTCTCCTCTAATAAACGCTATCTTAATCCTCAAAAAAATTTTTAAGTCATAATAATTTCTTTTTAGAATATATCTAATTATATTTTTCCATACATACTTTAAATGTATATTAGACAAAATTTAAAGAGCATACAATGAAAATTAATTTTCCTTCTATCCCTTATTCCCAGGCTCTGGTAGCAATCACCGTCCCTGCTTTTAGCAGTGCCATTGTCTTTGATTCATGTACAGTGGTAATAAAACTACAAGTCTTTAAATATTTGAAAAATCTCCCAATTTCCAAAGAATGATTTTGTTACTAAAATTAATTTTACTTTAGACAGCTGCAATGTGAACACTGGTGGGAAACAAGTGGAAAGGAATTTCTTGTGCACATCTCATTACTCACTTGGGAACTGTCATGCTTACATATAGTCTCCATCAGTCCATAGGTATTTAAATGACTTTATTTATAAATAAGCACCTTTCCACTTATAAAAACACATCCTGTATTTTCTACATAAGTTACTTTTTGTACAGTGTTCAAACTGTCTTACCTGTAGTTTTCTAGTACTTTGCTGCTGACACTTGTCCTTCTCAATAATCTGTTGGTACAGTCTAGCTCTTAACACACGCAAAGCTATTTCTTTATTTTTTAGCTGTGATCGTTCTTGTTGGCATTCTACTACCAGCCCTGAAAAAACAACATAGAAATCAGAGGTAAAAAATCCACATCAATGGCACGTGTTAATACCGCATCCATGCTCCCTTGATATTTGGGCTGGAAGCCTGTCACACTGCTCACCTCTATCCAGTACAGTGGGTGGCCTCTTAGAACAAATATGCTTACCGCCTGCATCCTTTGAGAGAGGCGAACTCCAAAAGGAAACGGTGCCATATATATACTAGGGATCCACAATCCCAATGTCATCTTCAAAGGTTTTGTACAGGGAAGCAGACACTGTCATAAGACCACTTCCTTCGAGGCTGGATGGTTAATGCATGAAAAATAAAAGATAAGAATACCAGAGCAAAGGAACTGCTTACCTGTGGGGATATGAACAAGCCTGACAGCACTGTCCGTGGTGTTAACGTGTTGCCCTCCTGCTCCTTTGGCTCGGAATGTGTCTATTCGCAAATCCCTAGGGTCTACTTTCACATCTACCTAGAATAAAAAGGACAACATAAGTAAATCTGTCATTACATGAATATTTTATTCTGAGATTGTTTCATATACACTAAATCGTTTATGGTAACTATTAGGAAAGAAAAGAAATAACACCAGGAACTGTAAGTTCCCTATTTCAATTAGATGGTATTTATTGCTTGAGATAGAGGTTGAACCTGGGGCCTTAGGCATACTAGGCAAGCATCTCCCTCAGATCTTCATCAACCCGTTAAGGGAAGTAATGTTTTTTTTTTAACACTGACTTAGGATTCTATGAGATCACTGATTATCTCATAGTTACATTATATGGAACACTAAAAAGTACACAAAGCACACATCTTAACTGATTCTTACTCCTAGAATCCCTATTTACACATGTACTCACTCACTAGGATTTATTGGTAGCCTACAAATCAGACCCACGCCACATTCACAGTCCCCTTCAGCAGTGCACCAAGCAGTCAGTGAACACGGAGCCACTCTACATTCTCAGGTGTGGTCAGACAAGAAGACATTCTGGTTTCTTGTTTCAGCTTTCACACAGATGACCAGGGGACAGATGGGCGGGAGAGGGGGACATGTAGTGCAAAAGCTTTGGATCTGAAGTGAGCTAGTTCCCCCCTCTGCACACCTTTATCCCCCTCTCTACTCAGTCACTTACTCACCATGCTAAGGACCAAACCTGGGGCTTTGCACTTATAGGCAAGCACTTTATCACTGAGCTAAATCTCCAACTCAAAGTGAGTTGAACAAGACGTGAACCCCAGTTAGCAGAGCAGATTCAGGCCAGTCACTTGACATTTCTGAACTTCATTTTCTTCTTTTGCAAAACAAGAAAACAACATAACAGGCTAGATTGTTTTTTGGAATTAAGATTAGCATCTATGTGGGATGTGTGAGTATGTATGATTTAGTGAATTCTGAACCACTGAGCAAATCTTTAACCATGCTCCTCAGTGGTTCAATAAATCACTCACTAAATTAATGTCTGATACAATTCTGTTGAACATAATTACTGTAAATAGTAAGAACTGACTCCTGTGCATGTGGTGTTCCCTGATTAGTTGAAAGGAAGACACACAAAGATAAATTCATAACTCCTTGAATTGCGTTTCAAAAATGAGTCTTAGAGGATATAATTAAAGTTAAAATGAGATTATAGTAGCTTAGTCAAACAGACCCTAAATACAATAATAAGTGTCCTTTCAAGGCTCTAAGTGTATCCCTACATCTGGTAAACCAAGGCAGGCAGAATGCTGTGACTCAGATGTCAACCAGAGTTATACAGAGAAACCTTGTCTTAAAACAAGTGTCTAAGTGTCTAAGAGAGGAGAAGGTCATGTGAATTCAAAGTAGAAAGTAAATCATACAGCTTCAGACAAAGAATGCCTGGAAGAACAAAGGAGGATTTATCCTCACAACCTTCAGAGACCACAGTCTTGTGGACACCTTGACTTTGGACCTTTGGCCTTTACAGACTATGGGAATAAACTGTTCCTGTTTTAAGCCATTGGGTCTGTAGTGACTTGTAATAGTCTTTGTATTTGCATTTCAAATGCTTGCCAGGGGCTAGAGAGATGGCTTCTCAAGCAGAAAGTCCTGAGTTCAGATCCCAGGTCACACATAATACCAGGCAAAAATCCAGCAGCCTGCACTTCTGGGCTGGTGCGCGTGCACGCACAGCACAGCACACACACACACACACACACACACACACACAGAGCATGCAAAATAAATAAATAAATAAGCAAACGTTTACCAAGTAAACTGTGCTACAGATTGGATCAGGAATGTCCACCAAAGATCTTGCGTTGAAGGATTTGTGACTAGTCTGTGTACTACTCATAAATACAGGATTTTTTGGAGAGGGGCCCAGTGGAAGCAAGTTGGTACTGGGGTACACCCACCAGAGAGACAACTCCTGTTTTTTTAAGTCGCAGCTGCCACAAGGAGCAGCTGTGATCTAGCTCAGGCTCTCTACCACGGGGTCATGCCTTGCCACAATAGGGCCAGGTAACCATGGCCCAGAACCTCCGGAACAGTGGACCAAAGTAAAGCTTTCCTCTTTATAACTTGATTATCAGCGACAAAAAAACTGACTAATAACAGTGCTTTGAGGGGAGATCTCACACAGACAGCAAGTATAACTTTTCTCTTTGAAAAAACACACTAATAAAGGATTATTGTTGAAATCTAATCTAACAATTGGTCTGATATATTTAATTAATTTGGTATGTTTCCATGTACAGGGACTCAGGAGATGGCTCATTTGGTAAAGTGCTTGCTGTGCAAGCATGAGAACCAGAATTCAGATCCTCCACGTCCACATAAAGCTGCGTGGATACTTGGTACTACTCCATGGTCAGCCAATCTAGCAGGATTGATGAGTTCCAGGTTCAGTGAGAGTTATTGTCTCAGAAAAATAAAGTGGAAAATGACTAGGAAGACAACCAATATTGATTTCTGCCTCCCCCTTACCATGTATACACATGTGATATGCATAAATACACACAATGAATACTACACAGTAAAGAATAAAGGTTATATAGCTTTTGTCAAAATATACTAATGCTAGCTACCTTAAAATTTCAACAAATATCAAAGAAATTAAGAGTAGTTTCTCATTTCTTACAGATATAAAATAAAAAGCAGTCACAGAACACATGTGTTATACTTTCCAAATGTTACAGAAATCACCTAATGACTGTAGAGGAATTTTGAACATAGAAACAATGACTTAATAATATACAAGGAATTTTAAAGGTTAGAAGAATATAACCTTATTTAGAAAAGTAAAGTTCTACTAAATGAGTTTAATATCTAATAATATGAAGACAAAAATGGAGTACGTAGGAATGAATGAATAAGAGGAATATGGACAGGGAAAACAATTCTGTGCTTCTGATTTCAGAGTCACATAAATATTTATGCAAACTTCAAAGTTAAGTACAAGGGGGAGAAAAAAAAACCAAACCCTGCACTAGAGAGATGGCTCGGGGGTTAAGACTGCCTCACAAGCAGAAGGTCCTGAGTTCTGATCCCAGGTCCCATGTAAAATGGCGGCAGCCTGCACTTCCAGTCCTGGTGGGCAGAGCCTGGGAAATTCCAGAGTGAAGCAAGAAGGAAGTAGAAGCAATCCAGGATGATTCCTGAAGTCACTCTTGGTCCTCCACAGGAACACATAGTGCCCTCTGATACATACACATCCATACACACACATTAAATGAATAAGGAAAAAAAAATCAAACCCTAACAGAAAGTAGAAACAAGTAAGCCAAAATATTTATCACAGTCATAACACACAAAGACTATTTCATGTTTTGATTACACATTCTTGGTGAGGTATTCTAAGTACAAAAACTGTTAAACACTACTTAGTAGTTTATTAGTAATACTGATAATTTATATTGTACAATAAAATAAAAAGCATACTAAGGACATTAAAAACACGATTTTCTTTTACTCTAAATGAAAAGAGATGTGAGTATAAAATGTAAGACACTGAAAGGGAAAATACCTCTGTAATGGTAAACTTGAGTTGGTAACATGAAACTTTCAAACTTTGTTTCACACAAAAAGTACCATAGGTACTTTTTTGAACAAGAATACTTCATAGGTGTGATTAGAATCATGTTTATTTTACCAGAAAACACATGTCAGGTTGTCCCGCTCTTCGATAAGGCTTATATGAGTATTTAATTAAGATAATGACCACAGAAGTATATATGTTCCCTATTGTAATTACTGAGTAATCACTAGTGTACATATATCCTATCCCAAATAACCTTGTATCCTTAGTGTGTGGTGTGGTGATGCACACCTGTATTCCTAGCACCTGATACATTAAGGCAGGCAGCCAGAGTTATACAGAGAACCTTGTTCTTAAAAACAAGAGAGTTAAAACTAAGAACTCAATTAGTAATGAATACACCTATTACCTAAATCTTTATTTTTTGGCTATATTCTCTACTAAAAAGAACCAAGATGACTCCAGGTCTGAAAAAGGAACTATCCTGAGCCTGGGATAGCGACTTTACCAGAAAACAAGACTCAAGAATTAATGCAGCTATTTATCTACAGACAGGGCCTCATATACCCCAGACTGATCTGGAACTTACTATGTAGCTGGAGATGACCTTCAACTTCCTATCACTAGCTTCACAGCGCTGGGGTGGCTAAAGCAAGCCATTTCACCCGGCTTTTAAGATTGTTTTTGTTGTAGTTACTGTTGCTCACTTGTTTTGAGACAGGGTCACACTATATTGCCCAGGCTGGCCTTGAAAGTGCTCTTCCTAGCTTAGCTTCCCAGGTGCTGAGATTACAGGCATGAGCCAGCATGCCTAGCAAAGATCACATTCAGCCAAACTGTCCTTATGTAGGAAAAACCTCAAACAACTTCAGATGAATACCACAAATAGATGTGAAAACTAAGGATACAAAGTTATTTGGGATAGGATATATGTACACTAGTGATTACTCAGTAATTACAATGGGGAACATATATACTTCTGTGGTCATTATCTTAATTAAATACTCATATAAGCCTTATCGAAGAGTGGGACAACCTGACATGTGTTTTCTGGTAAAATAAACATGATTCTAATCACACCTATGAAGTATTCTTGTTCAAAACCTGTTACCTAAATGCAAGAGGATATTAAGATGCCACTTGCAATGTCAGGATGACGGAATAAGTAACACAAGAAAGCAATCAAATGAATTCTGAATGTAGAACATTGTATAAGAGAAATCATGTGGAGTCTTCAAAATGCCACTAAAGAAGTTCCGGACTTTAAGAGCTATAGCAATTAACTGCAGTGTGTGAAACTTAACTGAAAAAGGCATAAAATATTTTGGGGAAATTATAAAATAGGTTAGATATTGGATAGTATTATATGATCAACAATGATACTATCTTTACATAGGAGAATGTCTCTTTTTTTGGGAAGATGAGTGAAGTCTCATGACTCTGCTACTGAAAAACATATTCATGTTCATTAAAAAACATCCAAGGGCCTGGGGAGATGGCTCATTCAGGTGGCAAAGCACTTGGCTGTGCAAGCATGAGGACCTAAACCCATGAGAAAGCTGGACACGGAGGCACTGGGAAGGCAGACACAGGCAGATGTCGAGGCTAGGTGGCCACCCAGTGTAGCCCAGGCTAGGTGGCCATCCAGTGTAGCCCAGGCTAGATGGCTATCCAGTAGTAGCCCAGGCTACGTGGCCATCCAGTGTAGCCCAGCTGGTGAGTCCCAGGCCAGTGAGAGATCCTGGCACAAAACAAAAGAACAAAAAGGCTTTTCCTACATAAGGACAGTTTGGCTGAATGTGATCTTTACTAGGCATGCTGGCTCATGCCTGTAATCTCAGGGAAGCTAAGCTAGGAAGAGCACTTTCAAGGCCAGCCTGGGCGATATAGTGTGACCCTGTTTCAAAACAAGTGAGCAATAGTAACTACAACAAAAACAATCTTAAAAGCCGGGTGAAATGGTGGATGAGTGACCTGATATAGACTGTTGACAAAGGATCAAAGTCATAAAAATTTTTATTGTGCTATTCTTTCCACTTTGCCTATGTTTAAAGTTTAGAGAAAAAAAGAAAGAAGATGTCTGTACTTACTAATAAAAATACAGAGGCCCCCATAAGAGATTACATCAGTGATCTCAAAACATTGTTTTGGGACTAGGGAAATGGCTCAGTAGATAAAGGCACCTTTAGGTCAGGTGAGTTCAAGCCCCAGAGCTCACATGGTGGAAGGAAAGAACCAATTTTACAAGTCATTCTCTGACCTCCACAGGCACCGTGATGCACCTGCTCGGTCTCTCTCACAATAAAATAGTTGTTAAAAGTTGTGGAATTTGGGCTGGTGAATGGCTCAGGGGGTAAGCCTCTGATTCACAAACAGAAGGGCCTGAGTTGGAATCCCAGGTTCCATGTAAAAACACCAGGCAGAAATGGCAGTGCCTGTACTTCAGGTCTTACAAGGTAGAGCCTGGGCAAAGCAAAGAGAGATAGAACCAATCCAGGGTGATTCCTGAAGTTACCCTTAGGCCCGACTGGCACACAGAATGCCCTCTAGTACACATAGACACATACACAGAGACACACGCAAAAATAAAAGAAAAAAAATTTTTTAAAAAGTTGTGGAATTTTTGTCTTTGATTAAAAAATTAAAGCCATTAAAAAAACTTTGATAGATTATTAAAAATTGTTTTAAGGTATGATTCTACTTTAAATAAAATATCCTAAGGATTATAAGGGCAACTTCACCTGAGGAAGAGTTAAAGATTTTCTCATTCAAGGCTATAAAGTCCAACTGTGAAGCATGAAAAGAGTTTTCTAGAAGGTAAAGTTTCTGGGCATGACATTCACTGACATGGGTGAGTTTCACTGTGTCGTGGGAATTCACCTCATCTGGCTGAGGAAGGACAATGACTGACATTGTTCCTGTGTGAATGCGCTGCATCCTGGACGACAGGCCCACCTCAGGGATTCGCTGAACTCGATGAATCCCACCTTCATACTTCAAATGCTTATACACACCATCACCACAAATTCGGGCAGCGGCATGATGGAGTCCACCTAGGAAAAAAAATCCTATTATTGAATTATACTTGAGAAGGGAACATGATCCTAACTATCCTTAATCTCAGGCCTGAATATAGTGTAGAAATGGGAATTTAAAATAGCTCTAAACTGTCTATCCCATTGAAAATATATCAGTATATAAAACACACAAAATATGTTAATGGTCATCTACTGGGAAATGAACAATGGTAAGGTTTATATTTTACTTTTTGTACTTTTGTTCTGAACATGGTCTTGTTGTTTAGATTGGCCATCAACTCGCAATCCTTCTGACAAATGTAATCCCTTAACACTTGGCTCGTACGTTTTTGTTTCTAATCTTCCTCGATCAAATCACTTTTTTCTTTTTAAAAATTTTACTAAATGTATTTAATATTTTTTGAAACTTTATATGAAAATAAAGTGAATTCATGTGTCTTCACCCTCCCACTTAGTCCTACCCCTTCCTAACTTTTACATTTGTAACAGGAAAAATATAATTATGAAAAAAAATCTTGGGACATTTTCTGCATTGAACTACCAATAAAGTTCTAGGCAAATATCAGCCAATGCTTAGAAAATAAAAATACTCCTGAATAACTCTTGACTCTTCCAAATTTTCAAGAATTTATCGAAAATCTGCTCTTATCTGTGGTGGAGTAATATTCACACACACACACACACACACACACACACACACACACACACACACTTAATGCCTAGCTTTTCTTATTTAACATGATTGCTAAACATACTTTTATGATATAATACAAGAATTCAGGATTAGAGGCTTGACAGAGATGGCTCAAGGGTTAAGACTCTGCCTCGAAAACAGAAGGACTTGAGTTTGAATCCTGGATCCCATGTAATAATTAGGGTGACAATGACAAGAGACCTGCACTTTGGCTCTGGAAAGCAGAGCCTGGGAAACTCCACAACAAAAGCAAAAAGGAGGCAGAATAATTCAGGATGATTCCTTAAATCACCCTTGTGTCTTTACAGGTACAGAGAATGTCCTCTAATGCATATGGCTACCTACACACATACATACATACACACATGCAAAAAAATAAAATTAAAAAACCACAGGACTCAAATATATGATTTAATAAGCACCAAGAAAAAGAACTCTGCTTGTCTTCCCATACACTCTCCATGTACATCCTAGTCATAATCCTCACTTTGGTTAATTTTAAAAAAAGCCATTATAAGGCTAGAGAGATGGCGGAAGGGTTAAGACTTTGCCTTGCAAGCAGAGGTCCTAAGTTCAGATCTCAGGTCCCATGTAAAAAACACCACCCACAAATGGCAGCCTGAACTTCTGGCCCTGGTGAGTGGAGCCTTGGAAATCTCAGAGTGAAGCAAAAAGGAGGTAGAAGCAATGCAGGATGATTCATGATTCCGGAAGTCACCCTTGGTCCTCCACAGGGACATACAGTGCCCTCTGAAAAACACACACATGCATGCACACAAAAGCAAGAAAATGGAATCAGCCAACATGTCCGTCAACAGAGGAATGAAAAGGCACATGTACGCAATGGAATATTACTCAGCCATCAGAAAGGATGAGAATTTGGAATTTGCTGGTAAATGGATGGAACTAGACAACTTAATATTGAGCAAAGTATCTCAGGCACAGAAAGATAAGCATCACACGTTCTCTCTTATATGCAGATGCTAGCACTGACATCCTTGTCAATGTATCTGGCTTGAAATTACTGTAAGAGCCAGAAAATTTGAAAGGGACTAATGTGTGGGAAAGTGGGAAGGAATGGTTAGGGTGAAACCTTAAAGAGGAGATTTACAATACCATGGCAAGTACGGTGAGAGAGGGAATAATTGAGAAAATATATAGGGGGGAATGAAGGGATGGAAGGTAGGAGAGATAGAGGGACTTATAGAAAAGCTCTACCTACAGGAACCTCCTATGTAGTAATATGTAAAAACAAAAAACAAAACATGTCTTGCAGAGGAGAACAGAGTGAGAAAAACGGGGGGAAAAAGCCGAGTTGATCCACTTAGAATCCAATGACAATTTATACTTAATAGGAATGTGACACTTCCTGATAAAATGTTGGTCAGACAGGACTCAAAGACCCACAAACATTATAGGCTTTTGTCACTGCTCTTGGTTGCTCTCCAAAAAACTGTCAGTAAGACTCTTATTGAAGCACAAGACATATAGATCACAGAACATGGGCAAAATACATCAACTGGAACTGGTCTGAGAAAATCCTCCGTGCTGGATAGCTTACACAGTACCAAGGAATACTGTAGAAGCTACTAGGGAAGAGAAACAACCACAGGCCTCATCAATTCATGAGATCTGAAAGTTGCAATAAAAATCACCATAGCAACAGTAATCACCAGTGTTAACAGCAGCATGAGTATCAAGGAGACAACCAACAGCTTTCTGATTGAATTCAAAGTCCGCTCGTCAGAATGGAATTCATTCCTGTTACTATTAACTAGAACAAGAACCTAAAATAAGGAAAAACAGTCAATGACATATAGGTAGGAAGACAATACACCAAACTGCTCTGTAAATAGCTGCTATTACACTCATAGATTTGAAAAACACTTAACACTCAGCCTAGAATCTTCTCAACAGAGGTTGAGGATCTAGACACCCTGACAAGATGCAACCTAGGGGTAGTGGAAGAACAGTAAAGGGGACAACAGCCAGCCATAATGCAGAATGCCAGTGACCAGTACAGCTTACCAGAATCAGGCCAACCTAATCTCTCCCCACCTAAGGTTTAAGGAACCTCACAGAAGAGGAATCAGTGAGATTGTAAAAACCTAAAGATGGGAAGGTCCACCACTGGACCAGACATTCCATTCAAGGCAGGACTGCTGCATCCAGGAACTCACTGCAGTGAGACTTGTCCTTACCAGACCTGCATAATGACTGACCAACATACATAGACTATGGAGGAACTCAGAAGAGATAAGAACATACAGTGGAAACCTTAGGGATTAAAGCTGGATGAGTGAAAGGAAATGCACTTATCAGTGGGGTATCCCAAAGAGAGGCAATTTGGTATGCCACAAAAGGCCTGAACCCCCACAAGAGTGGACAAGTCAAGAGGGAATCCTGGGGCCCATAGAAGGATAGGCAAGAGGGCAGGAGGAAGTAGAATGAATTGATGAAGGGGAGGGAAAGAAATAGGTGAAGGGATAAAGGGAGGCAGGGATAAGTACTCAATATGCTTATAAAGATAGAAAAATGAAATAATAAAAAAAATTCTGTTTTCCTCTGAACATATTTTATCACATGCCACACATCATATAGCCTCTGGAAAATTCTGTTGTACCACGGTAAGAACAATAAAGTAAAAGAAAGCAAAACACACACAATAAATGAAAAAATTAAAGTCATTAAATTTTTTATTCCTTTCTTCATTATAACTGTATTACCCAAATGTCCATCCCCAAACACTGGTCTATTTAAAATTTTTTTGAGGGGCAGAGGTATAGCTCAGTAGTAAAGATTATGCTTAGCATGCACAGAGCCCTGGTCAATCCCCAGCCACACCCACAAATGGACATGTTTTTTAAGTCTCTCATGCCCAGTCATTACCCATGTCTTTCATCTCCCACGAATTGAGTCCTGAGGAACGTGGCTGTAGCTCTGGAGGCATCAGCAGTGAGTTTGCTGACTGCATGCTCTCTGCACCTAAGTCTCTTCAGAACTGCCTTGGCTTAGTTTTGGCAGCTGAGTCCAGGGATTGGATCACACATCAGCATGAGCCCTAAACAGAAACTGCACACAAGTGATGTCTAGAGATCTCTCTTTATATGGTCTAGAAGTTCTTGATATTTAATGCTGTGCTGGGGATAATGAAATAGTCTGCTGTTTCTTTCTTAAAATTAAAATGAGTCATCTATCTCTTGTCCACAACTTGATTACCCCATGCCGCAATTATACGGGAAAGGCAGAATAAATACTAGATTTGGTCTTGCTGCTAGTTTTCCCAGTACATTAGCACATTTTTTAAACAATTTTTTATTTTATTTATTTATTTACTATTATTTATTCAACTGTGCGCATGTGCATGTGTATGTGTGCGCACGCGTGTGTGTCTGTGGGTGTGTGTGTGTCTGTGTGTGTGTAGAACCACGGACGAACTCGTGAACCAACATGGACGCCTCCACCTCCTTCTGTCCCGGGATTCACAGGCTCCGCCCTACCAGGGCCAGAAACGCAGGCCGCCCCCACTTCCGCCTGGCGTCTATACGTGGGATCTGGGATCCGAACTCAGGACCCTCCACCTGCAAGGCGGAGGCTTAACCCCTGAGCCACCTCACCAGCCCCATTAGCACATTTTTTAAATACAACAAATTAGATCCTTTTAATCCTTTTAAAACGAACAATTATCTTTAAAATATTATGAATTCAACTAGCATGTTTAAATCAATTATTATTATTATTGAAGCTCAGTCCATCTCATCTTTCCTTTTCAACTTCTGAGTCTTTTAGACATGTTCTTGCTGTGGTCTAACAAGATGCTCCAGGATCATCTCAAACATTTCTTGCCCTAAGATATCACTTATATTTGGGGACTTATGGAATTACCTCACAACTAGTGCTACCGTAAATGCTGTCTTGGGTTTTTGTTTTTCTATCTAATTGCTCTGTTCACATGTAGGGATTTGGCGAGATAGAAGGTTATGCGGTGATTTGGTACTATGATGTGAAATTTAGCTAGGCCAGCACATTAGACAAAAGTTAGATATAGTTTTAGATTACCCTCAAAAATCCCTTAGGAAGATATCAGAAAGTGACATACTGCACAGATAAGAAGTAATTTATAGTGAAGATTACCTCACCAATGCAATATCTTCTCACCAATGCATATGACACCCCTGAATTTAACCTATTTAGCAATAAGTTTTGCATGGAGATAGACAAACATTAAATATTCAATATGTTGTCGATGTTTAGAATGACAAGTGCAACAGCAACTGAGATCACAAAATTGTCTTCCCTGGACCACCATGACGTCTTCTGAAACAAAAAGGCTTCAAGATTCCTGCCAACTAAATTTCAAAGTAAGACTGGAGTCCATCTCTGGGGCTGGACAGTGAAGGTATACTGTGAGACTTACCAGATGAAAGGAAACTGCTTCTGGTGGGCTTTATGAACAAGTATGGAGAAAATGACATTGCCATAGAAACAGGCGTATTTTAGCTATCTGGTGACTTGTCACATGATGAAAATCACACTTGCTACAATAGCAACAACTGGAGTCACCACAAGATTAGGCTTTACTAGTCCACTGCCACTCTCCAAAATGCCTATGTTTTCTAAGCAGGCTCATAAAAATGCTGTAGAAATGACTAGCCCTGAAATTTTCAGGCCCTTCATAATAACACTAATCTTTACTATCTCTCTGGGAATGTGGTATTGCTTTGGTTTACTACATTCCTAGGTGTGGCAGTTCTGGTAGTTTCTATTTGGCCTTTCTCACTATAACAATCCTTATTTCCACAGGTCATGGAATCAATGTGGAGATTCTGCTATGAGTATGCGCATCCCAATTCATTCACCAACTGTGAAATAATCACAGGGTAGGTTTGGGGACCCACTGGGCTCACTGTGAGGTAGACCTAATGTACCATGGACTGCATAGCTCTCAGACTGAGTGAAAAGTCACAATGACCTTTTCGATTTCTTAGAATTAGAGCCAGTGTCCAGTAGTATTCCCAGTAGTGTCCAGTAGATGGGCTTACTTCCTTTCTCCCAACATACAACTGTGCTACTAACATGTTGCAGTAAATTATTCGAGGGGCTTTGAGCTACTGAACTGACTGAGTCTGGGAACTGAAGAGTCATGAACTCTGCTTCTATAACTAAAAGATAAGGCTAAATATTCATGTAAGACTAAAAATTGAATCACCTGCCCAGCCCCCTAGCCCCCCAGCCGGTGCCCTCGTCTCCCAGCAGCACCCAGGCGGCCTCCGGCTTTGCCTGGGCCCTGCCCTGGACCCCAGCCCCTTGCCTCCTCCCGCCGGCGCCTCTGCCAGACAGGACTTGCTCACATTCCTCCATCCCTGGAGCTTGGGTGGGCCCTAAGCCAAGTCCCAGGTCCCAGGTGAAGAATTCTGCCATCAACATCAGACCCTCTGGGTCTCCGGCCCATCAGGGACCTACCCACGTGGTCCAGGGAAGACACGCTGCTACTCAGAATTCAATGGATTCCAAAGGAAACTCAAGCAAAGCTCTGGGGGACAAAGGTCATACATCTGGAGTCTTCTACAGTCATCCTATCACGTGGGAGAGATTCTTCACATGCAGCCCAAAGATAAGTAAACCTCCTTTTTTTCACCTTACTGATCCTTTCTAGGATCAATTGCTGTAGATCAACTTCTCCATACAGCCACCCCCAAACACATATAACTCCAGGGAGTACACCACTCACTCTCACATATCAACAAGATACTGAATCGCAAGGGTGTACTACCATACTAATATTCACCCCTTGTCTTCTTAACCTGACTTAACTGATGTGCTAACAGCCTAATAGCCTCATCTAGGAAATTACAATAACAACAGACAAACATACCCAATCCAAGGCAGGCACTAGTAATAACTGGCAAAGGTAAAAATACCAACTAAATCAGTTCAGTGAAAAACACACAGAAACTGAAAAGTCCTAAGAAACAAAACAACAATGCCCAGGTCAAAGTGCAGACCCATGAGAAACAAAACCCAAGAAGACCAATCTCCCACCGAAAGAATTAACCCCATAATGATGGATTCCGACCAGAACAAATTCACAGAAAATAGCCAAGAAAGCCAGAACCAACATAACGACTTTCAGAGTATGATCATTACCATGATTAATACTATGAAAGAGGAAATCCGAGAAGAGTTAAACAACCGAATCAACCACTTTGAAGAGGAACACAACAGGCAATTGGAGGAGGTCAGAAAAACAGTTCAAGAAACAAAAACAGGCATAGAGCAGTTAAAAAAGTCTCAGGCAGAGTTTAAAGTTGAACTAAAAGACAAGTTATCTTCAAACCAAAACTCAACAGAGAGTCTTATCAGCAGAACAAATGAAGCAGAAAATAGAAGTTCAGATCTTGAAGACAAAGTGGGAGAATTAGCCAGCTCAATGGAAGAGATTGTTAAAGCCAAAAAGATACTGGAGAGGAACATTCAAGAGATATGGGACACCCTGAAGAAGCCTAACATGCGCATTTATGGAATACCAGAACAAGAATCCCAAAATACCACACCTGAGGAAATTTTTCAAATCATCATAAATGAAAACTTCCCACAACTAAAGAATGAGAGGCCCATCAAAATACAAGAGGCATCTCGCACTCCAAACAGATATGACCAAAATAGGAAATCGCCACGGCAAATAATAGTCAAAACACTCCACATTCAAGACAAAGAAAAGGTACTGAGAGCTTCAAGAGAAAAAAAGCAAGTCACTTATAAAGGTAAACCTATTAGAATAACAAATGACTACTCAATGGAAACAGTAAAAGCAAGAAGAGCTTGGAGAGACGTACTTCAAGTACTAAATGAGCAAAAATGGCAACCCAGGCAAAACTATCTGTCATGATTAAGGGAGAAAGAAAAGTTTTCCAGCACAAAGACAACTTGAAGGGATACATGTCTACCAAATCAGGCCTTCAAAAAATGCTAGAAATAATACTCAAGCTTGAGGAAAAGAACAAGCGTATCCAGGAGGACAGAAGGGAAGTATAATACTACCAAAATATAAATATCAAACAATACACTTACAAAATCCACCAACCATAAAAAATGTCCAGAATTAAAAATAATTTTCTCCATTATAACATTAAATGTCAATGGTATTAACTCGCCGATTAAGAGACACAGATTACAAACTTGGATTAAAAACACAATCCAACAATCTGCTGCCTTCAGGAAACTCATCTCACCACAAAAGATAGGCACATCCTAAAAATGAAAGGCTGGTCCAAAATCTTGCAAGCTAATGGAACCAGGAAACAGGCAGGGGTAGCCATTATGCTTTTGGACAAAGTGGACTTCAAAGCAAAGAAAATCATAAGAGACACAGATGGACACTACATTTTAGTCACAGGTACAATTCACCAGGAAGACTTCACAATACTGAACATATATGCACCCAATATGGGCCCTCCACATTCATTAAGAAAACCCTACAGCGTCTAAAGCAAGAAATCAACCCCCAAACGATAATTCTTGGGGAAATCAACACCGCTTTCTCAACATGGGATAGATCAACAGGTCAAAAGTTTAACAGAGACACTTTGGAACTTAATCAAACCCTTAAAGAAATGGACCTTTCAGATCTCTATCGAACTTTTCACCCACGCACCAAGGAATACACATTTTTCTCAGCAGCACACGGAACGTTCTCCAAAATAGATCACATACTGGGCCACAAAATGAATCTACACATATACAAAAAAGTTGAAAATTCTAATCTGTGCCCTATCAGACCAACCACGGCCTAAAGCTGGACATCCACAACACAACAAACAACAGAAAATACACTAACTCCTGGAAACTTAACAATATGATGCTGAATGAGAACTGGATTCAGGAAGAAATTAAAAAAGAAATTCAAGGGGCTGGAGAGGTGGCTCAGGGGTTAAGCCTCCACCTTGCAGGCGGAAGGTCCCGAGTTCGGATCCCAGATCCAACGTATAGACGCTAGACGGAAGCCGGGGCGGCCTGCGCTTCTGGTCCTGGTAGGGCGGAGCCTGTGAATCCCAGGGCAGAAGGAGGTGGAGGCGTCCATGGTGGTTTGCGAATTCATCCGTAGTTCTACACATACACAGACCACACATACACACACACACAGACACACATGCGTGTTCACACAGTTGAATAAATAATAATAATAAAATAAAATAAAAAAAAAAGAAATTCAAGATTTCCTGAAAGCAAACGACATTGAAAATACAACTTACCAAAATCTATGAGACACAATGAAAGCTGTCCTAAGAGGTAAGTTCATAGCTCTTAATGCC
The DNA here is from genome assembly GCA_023101885.1 of Typhlomys cinereus. Classification (NCBI taxonomy): domain Eukaryota; kingdom Metazoa; phylum Chordata; class Mammalia; order Rodentia; family Platacanthomyidae; genus Typhlomys; species Typhlomys cinereus. The sequence goes on along the minus strand of JALPQD010000364.1, from coordinate 2,105,697 downwards.
TACATCAAAAAAATGGAAATATCAGAAATAAATAACTTAACAATACAGCTTAAAGCTTTAGAGAAACTAGAGCAATCTGATCTCAAAAGTAGCAGAAGAGAGGAGACTAGCAAAATAAGGGGAGAAATATCTGAAATCGAAATTAGGAAAACGATAGAGAAAATCAACCAGTCAAAAAGCTGGTTCTTTGAAAAAATCAGTAAGATTGATACACCCCTAGCTAAATTAACCAAAAGCAAGAGAGAGAAAATCCAAATTAACAAAATTAGAAATGAACATGGAGTTATCACTGCTGATACCCAAGAAATCCAGAGAATTATAACATCATATTTCAAAAACTTATACTTTGTGAAGTTTGACAACACAAAAGAGATGGATGAATTTCTAAGTAAACACAACTTACCTAAATTGAATCAGGAAGTTGTGAATTATTTAAATAGTCCTATAACATATAAGGAAATTGAGGAAGTAATCTTGAATCTTCCTACCAAAAAATGTCCTGGACCAGATGGATTCACCACAGAGTTCTACCAGACATTTAAGGAGTTAATAACACCAATACTCCTTAAACTGTTCCATCAAATAGCAAAGGAAGGAACACTACCAAATTCCTTCTATGAAGCTAATATCGTTTTAATCCCAAAACCTAATAAAGATTCATTTAAAAAAGAAAACTATAGGCCATTCTCTCTGATGAACACAGACGCAAAGATTCTCAACAAAGTCTTAGCAAGTCGGATTCAAAAACATATCATTCACAGGGACCAAGTAGGCTTCATCCCCGGCAAACAAGGTTGGTTCTACATACGCAAATCAATAAATATAATTCATCACATAAACCAGTCCAAAGTCCAAGACCACATGATATTCTCGATAGATGCAGAAAAAGCTTTTGACAAGATCCAACAGCCTTTTATGATCAAAACGCTAGAGACAATAGGAATGGAAGGAACCTATATCAATATAATAAAAGCTGTGTACAGCAAGCACACAGCAAGGATTATGCTCAATGGGGAAAAACTTGAAGCATTCCCACTTCGATCAGGAACTAGACAAAGCTGTCCACTGTCACCACTTCTATTCAATATTGTACTTGAAGTCTTAGCTGAAGCCATAAGACAAGAAAGGGACATTAAGAGTGATTCAAATCGGCAAGGAAGAGGTCAAGCTATCCCTATTTGCAGATGACATGATCTTATACCTGAGTGATCCCAAAAACTCCACCAGGAAGCTCCTGGAACTAATTGAGAAGTTCAGCAGGGTGGCAGGATACAAAATAAATGTGCAAAAATCAGAGGCCTTCCTATATGCCCAGAATGAAAGAAGTGAAAAAGCCTTGAGAGAAACCATGCCATTTACTATAACCCCTAAAAAAATGAAATACCTTGGTATAAACCTAACTAAGGAGGTAAAAGACCTTTACAATGAAAACCTTAAAACCCTAAAGAAAGAAATTGCAGAAGACACCAGAAGGTGGAAAGACCTCCCTTGTTCCTGGATTGGCAGAATCAACATTGTAAAAATGACCATCCTACCAAAGGCAATATACAGATTCAATGCTATACCAATCAAAATCCCAAAGCAATTCTTCAAAGAAGTTGACCAAACAATCTCAAAGTTCATATGGAGGCACAAAAGACCCAGGATAGCAAAAACAATCCTGAGTAACAAAAACACAGCTGGAGGTATTACCATACCAAACCTAAGTCTATACTACAAATCCATAGTTATAAAGACAGCCTGGTACTGGCTCCAAAATAGACACACAGATCAATGGATAAGGATTGAAGACCCAGATATAAGCCCACAAAGTTACAGCCATTTGGTCTTTGACAAAGGGGCCCAAAGAATCCAATGGAAAAAGAACAGCATCTTCAACAAATGGTGCTGGCAAAACTGGATCTCCACATGCAGAAGATTAAAGCTGGACCCGTACTTGTCACCATGTACAAGACTTAATTCCAAATGGATCAAGGACCTTGATATCAGGCCAGAGACTTTAAAAGCCATAGTTGAAAGGATAGGGAACTCCCTCGAGCTGATTGGGCTAGGCCAACACTTCCTAAACAGACATCCAATGGCACAGTCACTGCTACCAACTCTCAACAGTTGGGATCTTGTGAAATTAAAGAGCTTCTGTTCAGATAAAGAGATTGTCACGGGAGCTCAAAGGCAACCCACAGAATGGGAGAAAATCTTCACTAACCACATATCTGACAGAGCTCTACTGTCCAGAGTGCACAAAGAACTTAGAAAATTAAACTCCAAGGAAAACACTGGCCCAATTAAAAAATGGGCCCTGGAACTTCAAAGAAACTTTACCAGGGATGAAATTAAAATGTCTAACAATTATCTTAAAAAATGCTCCACTTCCTTCGCCATCAGGGAAATGCAAATCAAAACTTCCCTGAGATATCATCTCACCCCGGTCAGGATGGCAAAAATCCACAGTACAAACAACGACAAATGCTGGAGAGGATGTGGGGAGAGGGGAACTCTCCTACATTGTTGGTGGGAATGCAGGCTCATACAGCCACTCTGGCGAGCCGTCTGGAGATTCTTAAAGAAATTAAAGATTGAAATGCCATATGACCCTGCTATCCCACTTTTGGGAATAACCCCCCAAGCAGCAGAGGTTCGCCTCGATAGCACAAGCTCGACCATGTTCATAGCAGCACTGTTTACAATAGCAAAATCATGGAATCAACCTAAATGTCCAACAGTTGACGAGTGGATAAGGAAACTGTGGTACATCTATACAATGGAGTACTACTCAGCCATCAAAAATGATGAATTACTGGTATTTGCTGGGAAATGGATGTCATTAGAAAGAATTATATTAAGTGAAGTATCCCAAACCCAAAAAATTAAGCGTCGTATGTACTCCCTAATAGGTGGCTCCTAGTACCAAACTCGCCCAGCCCACATTGGGACACTCAAAAGTAAACCTATGTAATACAGTAATTGCAAGGATTATGAACAAGAGAGATGGGTTAGGAGGCCCACACCAGAAACAAGGAGAGAGGAGACCATGTTACAGCAGAGAAAATAGGCCTCCATCAAGGTCTGCAAGTAAGTAATGAGAAACCTGGTTAAGTTCACAGACGTTCTTTCCTGATCTCACCAGAAGGGGAGGGCATATAGTCTAGCAGATAAAAAGTAAACATTTTGCAAATGGGTGATGGACCCCTCCCTCAGTGAGGTTTCCTACTCTTATTGCATCTACCCTTGAATGTGCTATTACAACAAGACTCCAGTTTAACAGCTTTTTGTCTCTGGCCAGGGGGTGACATACAGTGCCCAGCAGAATGGAGTGAAGGGAATTGCAGGAGCAGCAAAACTGCAAAAGAAAATCAACAAACCACAATCCAGAACTTCAGAGACTCTATATCAATCACATAGAACTAGGACAGCCTAATCTCTCCCCATCCTGGAGCTCAGGGACATTTGCGGAAGAGGGGGCGGTAAGATTGTAGGAGCAAAAGGATGGGAGGAGCAACGATTTGCAAGATTCTCAACAATAATTGGGGCCAAAGCAATCATAATGGAACTTTGCATGCCCTGCGCAATGTCCAGCGCACTGTTGCCCTCATAAAGTCTAGCATCTGTTAAGGGCACCGAGACCCCTGGAGGCAAGGGATTGACAGCCATAGTAGTAATCTTATGCTTAAGGGGAACAAGAGAAAGGGCTTATGGACATGCCACTGGGTCCTTATATGTCATCGGAGAGGAGGACCCAGTGGAGAGTTAGGCGCACACAATAAAGGACTCTCTGGGAATTGGGGGGGAGACACTGGGGGAAGGGGAGGGGGGAGGGAGGGAACTGGTAAAAAATTTTAAAATGTATAATTAAATTTTTAATAAAAAAAAAAAAAAAAAAAAGAAATTCAAGATTTCCTGAAAGCAAACGACATTGAAAATACAACTTACCAAAATCTATGAGACACAATGAAAGCTGTCCTAAGAGGTAAGTTCATAGCTCTTAATGCCTACATCAAAAAAATGGAAATATCAGAAATAAATAACTTAACAATACAGCTTAAAGCTTTAGAGAAACTAGAGCAATCTGATCTCAAAAGTAGCAGAAGAGAGGAGACTAGCAAAATAAGGGGAGAAATATCTGAAATCGAAATTAGGAAAACGATAGAGAAAATCAACCAGTCAAAAAGCTGGTTCTTTGAAAAAATCAGTAAGATTGATACACCCCTAGCTAAATTAACCAAAAGCAAGAGAGAGAAAATCCAAATTAACAAAATTAGAAATGAACATGGAGTTATCACTGCTGATACCCAAGAAATCCAGAGAATTATAACATCATATTTCAAAAACTTATACTTTGTGAAGTTTGACAACACAAAAGAGATGGATGAATTTCTAAGTAAACACAACTTACCTAAATTGAATCAGGAAGTTGTGAATTATTTAAATAGTCCTATAACATATAAGGAAATTGAGGAAGTAATCTTGAATCTTCCTACCAAAAAATGTCCTGGACCAGATGGATTCACCACAGAGTTCTACCAGACATTTAAGGAGTTAATAACACCAATACTCCTTAAACTGTTCCATCAAATAGCAAAGGAAGGAACACTACCAAATTCCTTCTATGAAGCTAATATCGTTTTAATCCCAAAACCTAATAAAGATTCATTTAAAAAAGAAAACTATAGGCCATTCTCTCTGATGAACACAGACGCAAAGATTCTCAACAAAGTCTTAGCAAGTCGGATTCAAAAACATATCATTCACAGGGACCAAGTAGGCTTCATCCCCGGCAAACAAGGTTGGTTCTACATACGCAAATCAATAAATATAATTCATCACATAAACCAGTCCAAAGTCCAAGACCACATGATATTCTCGATAGATGCAGAAAAAGCTTTTGACAAGATCCAACAGCCTTTATGATCAAAACGCTAGAGACAATAGGAATGGAAGGAACCTATATCAATATAATAAAAGCTGTGTACAGCAAGCACACAGCAAGGATTATGCTCAATGGGGAAAAACTTGAAGCATTCCCACTTCGATCAGGAACTAGACAAAGCTGTCCACTGTCACCACTTCTATTCAATATTGTACTTGAAGTCTTAGCTGAAGCCATAAGACAAGAAAGGGACATTAAGAGTGATTCAAATCGGCAAGGAAGAGGTCAAGCTATCCCTATTTGCAGATGACATGATCTTATACCTGAGTGATCCCAAAAACTCCACCAGGAAGCTCCTGGAACTAATTGAGAAGTTCAGCAGGGTGGCAGGATACAAAATAAATGTACAAAAATCAGTGGCCTTCCTATATGCCCAGAACGAAAGAAGTGAAAAAGCCCTGAGAGAAAACAACCCCATTTACTATAGCCCCTAAAAAAATGAAATACCTTGGTATAAACCTAACCAAGGAGGTAAAAGACCTTACAATTAAAACTTTAAAACCCTAAAGAAAGAAATTGCAGAAGACACCAGAAGGTGGAAAGACCTCCCATGTTTCCGGATTGGCAGAATCAACATTGTAAAAATGACCATGCTACCAAAGGAAATATACAAATTCAATGCTATACCAATTAAAATCCCAAAGCAATTCTTCAAAGAAGTTGACCAAACAATCTCAAAATTCATATGGAGGCACAAAAGACCCAGGATAGCAAAGACAATCCTGAGTAACAAAAACACTGCTGGAGGTATCACCATATCAAACCTTAGTCTATACTACAAATCCATAGTTATAAAAACAACCTGGTACTGGCTCCAAAATAGACCCATAGATCAATGGATAAGGATTGAAGACCCAGATATAAGCCCACAAAATTACAGCCATTTGGTCTTTGACAAAGGGGACCAAAAAATCCAATGGAAAAAAGAACAGTATCTTCAACAAATGGTGCTGGCAAAACTGGATCTCCACATGCAGAAGATTAAAACTTGTCACCATGTACAAGACTTAATTCCAAATGGATCAAGGACCTTGATATAAGGCCAGAGACTATAAAAACCATAACTGAAAGAATAGGGAACTCCCTCGAGCTGATTGGGCTAGGCCAACAGTTCCTAAACAGATATCCAATGGCACAGTCACTCCTACCAACTCTCAACAGGTGGGATCTTGTGAAATTATAGAGCTTATGTTCAGATAAAGAGATTATAACACAAGCTCAAAGGCAACCCACAGAATGGGAGAAAATCTTCACTAACCACATATCTAATACAGCTCTCCTATCCGGAGTGCACAAAGAACTTAGAAAACTTAACACCAAGGAAACTAATGGCCCAATTAAAAAATGGGCCCTGCAACTTAAAAGAAACTTTACCAGGGATGAAATTAAAATGTCTGACAAATATCTGAAAAAATGCTCCACTTCCTTATCCATCAGGGAAATGCAAATCAAAACTTCCCTGAGATATCATCTCACCCCGGTCAGGACGGCAAAAATCCACAATACAAACAACAATAAATGCTGGAGAGGATGTGGAGAGAGGGGAACTCTCCTACATTGCTGGTGGGAATGCAGGCTCATACAACCACTCTGGCAAGCCATCTGGAGATTCTTAAAGAAATTAAAGATTGAAATGCCATATGACCCTGCTATTCCACTTTTGGGAATAACCCCCCATACAGCAGAGGTTCACCTCGATAGCATAAGCACGACCATGTTCATAGCAGCACTGTTTACAATAGCAAAGTCATGGAATCAGCCCAAATGTCCAACAGTTGACGAGTGGATAAGGAAAATGTGGTACATCTATACAATGGAGTACTACTCAGCCATCAAAAATGATGAATTACTGGAATTTGCCGGGAAATGGATGTCATTAGAAACAATTACATTAAGTGAAGTATCCCAGACACAGAAAATTATGTGCCGTATATACTCCCTAATAGGTGGCTCCTAGTACCAAACCCACCCAGCCCACCTAGAGACACTCAAAGATAAATCTATGTAATACCTATAGTAATTGCAAGGATTATGAACAGGATGGATGGGGTAGGAGGGCCACACCAGAAACAAGCAGAGAGGGGACCATGTTACAGCAGAGAAAATAGGCCTCCATCAAGGACTGCAAGTAAGTAATGAGACATCTGGTTAAGTTCACAGACTTTCGTTCCTGATCACTTAAAACTGATGGGGTATGATCTCACCAGCAGGGGAGGGCATATAGTCTGGCAGATAAAAAGTAACCATTTTGCAAATGGGTGATTGACCCCTCCCTCACTGTGGTTTCCTACATTTATTACATCTACCTTTGAATGGGCTCTTATAACAAGACTCCAGTTTGACAGCTTTTTGTCTCTGGCCAGGGGGTGACATACAATGCCCATCAGGATGGAGTGAGGGGCGTTGCAGGAGCAGCAAAACTGCAAAAGAAAATCAATAAACCACAATCCAGAACTTCAGAGACTCTATATCAAGCACCTAGAACTAGGCCAGACTAATCTCTCCCCATCCTGAAGCTCAGGGAAATTTGCGGAAGAGGGGGCGGTAAGATTGTAAGAACACAAGGATGGGAGGAGCAATGATATGCAAGATACTCCACACAAGTTAGGGCCGAAGCATTCATAATTGGACTTTGCATGCCCTGAGCAATGTCCAACACACTATTGACCCCACAAAATCTAGCATTTGCTAAAGGCACCAAGATCCTTGGAGGCAAGGGATTGACAGCCACAGTAGTGTTCTTATGCTTAAGGGGAACACAGGATAGGATTCAGGAGAATGCCACTGGGTCTTTGTACGTCATCGGAAAGGGGAGCCCAGAGGAGAGACTGGCAGGCACATTAAAGGATTCTCCGGGGATTGGGAGGGGGCCACTGGGGGATGAGAAGGGAGGGGTGAGGGGAGGGGGAGCAGGGGGGCCAGGAGGGAGGAGGAGGGAGGGAGGGAACTGGTATACCTACTAAGTTTGTATGAGCAGAAATGATAATAAAAAATGTTTAAAAAAAATTGAGTCACACTCCTGTTGTCTCTGGAATCCTGTTTTTTTCACAATAGTTCAGATTGCACAACTTCAGAATTTACTGAATATTTCTGAATGGATTCTTACTACAAATGCAAACTTGATTTAAAACCTTTTCTCAAGGGCTGGGGCTATAACTCAGTAGAAGAAAATTTGCCTCATGTGTTAAGGCTCTGGCACCAACAAAAACAGAAACAAAAAACAACTTTTAAAAAAAAGTAGCATAGACACCAATATCAACATTGCAATAAAAATCGGTAACTGGGTGTGGTGGCACACGCTGTAATCACAGCACTTGGAGGAGAAGGCAAGAGATCAAAGAGTTCAGGTGTAGCCACTCAGGGAGAGCTCAATACCAGGCCTAGTCACAGAGAGAAAGTTTGAAGCCATTATAAGTTACATTGGGGGCTGTCTTAACAACAAGCAAAAAAAAAAAAAAGTCAACCAACCAAACACAACCACTCATCATTCTTCTTCTCAAATGGACACTGTTGTCCAACTTCCATTGAATGGCACAAATGATTATCACAACCTGTCCGACTAATGATTAGAATCCCTATGGCTCATCTCTCCGGTGTCAGAAAACACTAATGGGGTGTAGTATGACTCTGGAGCAGAATTACGTTAAATCTCAGGATTACTATTACTTGATGTGTAAATCTGATTACTTACTAAGTGCTTTATCTGTAAAATTAGTTTAATATTTTTCTCAGGACTGTGAGCATCAGAGTTGTACAACATTATACACACAGGACATACTGGGCAAGCAACAGTGCTTTATACTAGTCAGCCACAAAATCTTGCTGTAGCTTTTTAAAGTACCTTACACAGCTAGGCATGGAAGTGCATACCTGTTAATTCCAGTACTTGGGAGGATCACAAACTTGAAGCTACCATTCATTACATAGTGAGGTCCTGTCTAAAAATGAATGGCTAGATGAATGACGAAAGAGAGTCTCACATGTTTCCCTATTTTTAATTCTAACACCAGACGTATCTGGATTACTTTAATAACTTGTGGGCAGGCTGCCTTAAATTCAGTCTCTTCAATTTGTTTACACTGTTGTCAAAAGATGATTACTCCTTCTCCTCTTCTTTTTCTTCTTCTTCAATACAATAGCTTGACATGTAGCCTAGGCTAGCCGAGCTCATTATTTAGCTGATGCTTGTCTTAAATTCATAGCAATCCTTCTATCTCTGCCTTCTAAGTGCTGGGATCTTATGTGTACACCAGTGTATTATCAAATGTATACTTTATCAAGTCATGTTCATATTGACAAAACCTTTGATAGCTTCTTACTTCCTATCAATCAAGGCTTTTCAGCTTTCAAGGCTTTTTAAAATCCACCTATTCAAATCAATTTCTGCTGTGACATAACATGCTGCCAGGAAATGGCTTCCTCACTGCCCCCGCCAGGACCCCTGCTCAGATTGGTCTTCCTTCTACTGTCAATCACAGTATCCTTTCCTGACCTCTAGTGTTCAAAATCTGTACCAAGCACAATTTACTAATACAGCACACTGGTTTTCTCTTTCCCCACTTTGAGTTTCAAGTTTATTATTTGTAACCCCTCAGTCTACTATCATCTGTGTAACCCAGAAAAACCTTCAGAAAGGTTACATGGAAAAACATAAAAGAACTACTATCAGACATTCTGAATTAGCACACTTGAGTAATTAAAAGTGTAAAACCTTGGACTACTTGTTATTTATGTCATATAATTTTTAGACTAATTACAGTGTAACTATCTTGAAAATAAAGAGAAAGATTAAGTTTTTCTATATTCCCATAGAAATCTACCATACCATTTCCTTGAAAAAAAGGATTAAGATTTTTATATTCTCAAAGAAATTTATCCTATTAGACTAGTTGATAATATTTTGTTTGTATTATATATTATATATAAACATATATTATGTGATTAATAAATAATTATGAAAGTTATATAAAGTAAAAATCTTAATATATCTCCACTTTAAGTAATAGATAGCAGTGGTTTTTAGGAAAGGTAGATATCTATCTTCTAGAGGAATTTTTCTTTAGTTCACACTTTGTTTTTAGGAGGCTGCTTCCACATTTCCTGCCCTCCTCCTTTTAGTTAAAAATTCTTCTGTAGGAAGTCACTGTGATTAATGAGCCTAGTTAGTGGTATTTAATAGATACAGATCAGAGGTTTTTAAAAATGTGGTCGAATTAAAAGGAGAGGTAAAATAAGTTTCAACACCTTTTATGAACAAATTTCTACTTATGCCTACCATAATCTGCTGGTGTGTAATTCAGCAACTCAAATTTCCAGTGTTTGTAACATGAATAATTCTGGTACATGTCAAATATTTCTCGGGTAAATTGCTGGCATATATCACCTGAAAGAAAAGACATAAACAAGCTGTTGAAAGAGTGTTCCTTAGGTATGAGCTCCTCAAAAAATGAGTAACTTTTTTCCAAAACTAAACACATTTAATAACTTTTCATTGCTCAGTGATGTCAAATCAGAATAAAATTCAGGTTTTATTTTTTTAGATAGTTTCCAAGAAAACTCTTTCTCTGACCTCCAGTCGTTCTTCCAGATGTCACCTCTAAGATAACGTCACTTGTGTCATATTTCTCCTTCGGCACGAGATTCTGAAAAAGCTGGAAAAGAAGGAAAACATTGGCACTGATGTGCATATTTTCCTTGGTGATCACTATCTGAAGTTAAATAAAAGCCTTCAAAACATTTTTTATAAAGTCAGTAACTAACAAAATCATAGAGGGCATGAATGAGGTTAGTCCTAAAATGTTGAATAGATCTAATCAGACTAAAACAAGTAACCAATTCTGTTGACAATGAAGTGTTTGTCTGAGTATTTTCTGCAAAGCTATCAGGATATCTTAATTTTCTAAAATGCAGTTAAGATCAAAGTATAGAGTGTTCCATTTCATTTTGTTCAGATTTTGCTTCTTACCATTATTTTTGAACACTGGTGTCTTTCATCTAATGAATGAGTAAGGCTTTGAAAGTCTTCAATTATTCTAGATGAAGATTTCTGACATGTGATTATATAATCTTCCCTGCCATGCATGACGGTAGATGTCATGCCTTGCTTTCTTAGTGGGCACGTTGTTCAAAGACTATGCTGAGGGCTCCCTAGACAAGGCTCAAACAGTTGCTTGGTGTGGTAAATAAAAAAGGATTCCAAAGAAATAAGCACCTCTCCTCCTAAGAAGACAGGGAAACAGTTTTCTAATTACTCAAACGTTTTTCAAATCAAGCTAAAAGGACCTACATTTCAAGAATGCCAATTTCTGAAACATTCTATCTTTGCTACAAATGATAGTCTATGAAGAGAATATTAGACTAAAAGAGTTAGATATTTTACTTTTGCCTTTGATTAACTACTTGATATCTCTATTCACCCCCTTTTCTAGATTATACAGTAAAGAAGCTGAAGGGAAGATAATGATAAACACAGCAGAGGGAAACACGTGGATATTGTTTTTCATAATCTTTTAAAAAATATTGTATGTTTATTATGTGTGTGGTGGCCAGAGAACAACTTACACCAGTTGGTTCTCTCCTGTCTGTGGGATCTGGGAATCAAACTCGTTTGTATGCCTTTTCAAACTGAAACATCTCACCAACTTATCTATTTATTGTGTGTGTACGTGTGTTTTCGATGTCCTTATAAACAAACTATCCACCATGCAACAAAGAATAGTGACCGCCATTGAAGGAAACTTAGCTCTTTTATGTCTAGGAGATCATCAGCTGATGTTGACATAGTATTACAAACCTTGAGAGATTCCAGCATGCCAAAGTCATCCTAGGTCTAACTAAAGGCCTCTGTTAACCAGCTGTATCTAAACCTTTGGATTCAATCCACTTTATCCAGCATTTAAAATTCAATCTGACATAGTCACTATAAGCTTACCCATCCCCTTCTAACATATCCTCCTACTCTTCCCTATGACAACTAAATTTCTACACTAGACTATAGGTCAATAAATCAATAGATTCAGCTGATTTCCCCCCTCTGGGAGTCTTTTTCATTTATTGGCATTCCAATTTCTTTAATACCTGTAGCAAATTATACAAGTCCAGCTTAATTACTTAGCAAGTAAAGAGAACACTTGAACCAGTGTTAAGAAGTACTTTGAGTATCAAAGCATAATCTAGAAAAAAACAATATTCTCAATTCTAACACTATTGGAATTAGTCTTTTTCTTGAAACATACCTCATTGTACAGTGTGTTGATTTTTTGATCAATGATTTGCCTCTCTTCCAATGCAAGCTCTTGTAACTGTTTTTCATCCTGTGTATTTAGACCTAAAACCAACAACAGAAATAATATGAAAGTTTATTTATTTATTTGTGTGTGTGTGTGTGTGTGTGTGTGTGTGTGTGTGTGTGTATCAGAGGGCATTGTGTATCTCTGTGGAGGACCAAGAATGATTTCAATAATCATCCTAGATTGCTTCTACATCCTTTTTCCTTCATTCTGGGATTTCCCAGACTCCACCCACCAAGGCCAGAAGTGGAGGTTGCCGCCATTTCCGTCTGGCATTTTTACGTGGGACCTGGGATTCAAACTCAGAACCTTCTATTTGCAAGGTAGAGTCTTAACTCCTGAGTTGTCTTTCCAGCCCAATGTCAAAGGTTTTAAATTTTTACAGAGAAAGTATTAAATATCGCTTCATAAGCTTTTGTTAGTTTTTAGACAGGTCTTACTTAATAGGCTAGGCTGGTCTTAAACTTCACATCCTCTTGCCTCTGCCTCCTAACGCTGGGATTACAGGCATATACCACCATTTCTGGCCCTCACAGGTGTATTTCACTTGGTAAGGGAAGGCATTACACAAAAGAACAATTAGATTCCTTGGAGAATATCAATTAACAAGTTATTTATAAGCAAGTGCAATCATCTCTCAATGCAAAAACCAATATGCTCTTACTCCCAAAGATTCTGATCTGAATGGTTGTAAGTAATAACTTACATTTAACTCCACATTTAAGAAGGAGTTAGCTAAGTACATATAAAACCCCAACAAAGTAAAATTTGGAGGAAACTGAGGAGCATTTCTTGTCTAAAGGTGGCAGTTTTAATTTGATACCCTGTTGGGTTTGCTCAAGGGAAGTTAGAAATAAGAACTATTGAAATCTTTGGATACAGGGTTGGGGAGATGGCTCAGTGCCTTGCAAGTAAAGGAACCAGAGTTTTGATCCCCAGATCTCATGTAAAAATGCTCAGCAGCTGTGGTAGCCTGCCACAATTCCAGCCCGGGAAGGCAGTGGCTAGGAATCTCCAGCGCAAGCTCCTGACTAATCTGAAGGCACGATCTAGGCTTCATTAGTGATCAGACTCACAACAATAAGGATGATTCCTGATACCGCCCTTGGGCTTCCACAGGCATACACACTCAGGTGTACCTCTGTATGTGCACCCATCCATACACAGACAACACAGGCACATGGCCCATGCACATTCACAGACACAAAACAGGAAAGAAAAACAGCTTTTAATACGTTTATACGTAGCACATCTTTAAAAGAAAGCATGAGGGGTAGGGGTGGAATTCAGGCAAGCATGAAGCCCTAGGTTTGATCCCCAGCACCACATAAACCAGACATGGAGGTAGAAGCAGTAGGATCAGGAGTTCAAGGCTATCCTTGACTAAGTATGAAGTTCAAAGCCAGCCTGGGATCAAAAAGAAGAGACAGGGGGCTGGAGAGGTGGCTCAGGGGTTAAGCCTCTGCCTTGCAGGTGGAAGGTCCTGAGTTCCGATTCTAGACCCCAAGTACAGACGCTGGGCAGAAGCGGGGGCGGCCTGCGTTTCTGGTCCTGGTAGGGTGGAGTCCTGTGAATCCCGGGGCAGAGTAACAAGGAGGAGGTGGAGGCGTCCATGGTGGTTCCCGAATTCACCTGAAGTTCTACACACACACAGACACACACAATACACAATAATAATAAAAAAATAATAAATTAAAAAAAAAAAAGTACAGAAGAGAAAGTGAGAAAGACTGAGAGGAAGGTGAAGAAGGAAAAGAGAGAAGATACTAAGCAGATTGAACAAAATATAGCTTTATAATCTATTCTTTCCATTTGATTGTAAAAGTAGAATGTCAAACCGTCAGTGATACAGTGGGCAAGCAAGGTAGCTCTCACAGCCTTTGACTACATGGTTCTCAAGGTCTAGTCAGAGTTAATGGTGGCAGCTGCAAATGGCAATCAAAAATTTCGAAGGGGAACTTGAAGAACTTCCACTATGTGATGCCGCTTGCAATGAATGAGGTCCTCACCAGAACCAGAGGACAGTCTGTGAGCCAAGAAAAGAAAAAAAAAGGGTGCAGTGAACATCTATAATCTCAACACTCAGGAGGACCACTACAAGTTCCAGGCAAGTAGAGGCCACAGAGCAAAACCATATCTCAGTAACAAAACAACCAATTCTTTCCTTTGAAAGAAAACAAACAAAAAACATATATACCAAACAAAATACAGAGTTTCTTTGTGGCTTCCCTCATATATGGTATCATTTTGGAAACATCATTCAATTCAGCCTCACTTTTGGTGCTACAGTTGCTCCCTTTGAATCTTACATATTTCTTTAGCATTAATTATGAGTTAGTATCTCATACTAGGCTGTATGTAACGGGAACTATATTTCTGAATTCCTGTATGTAGACTAATGCACAATAAAAGCCTGTTTGATACTTCTGTTAAGATTCATCTCAAGACTCTCAAAATGTAAGATGTACCAATCAAGAGCCTGATCTCTGAGCAATAGAGTTTTAGTAGCTAAAATGTGTCAAACATGAGCTGGAGAGATGGCTCAGGGGTTAAGAATGCCTCACAAACAGAAGGTCCAAGAGTTCAGAGTCCAGTAAAAAAAAAAAAAAAAATTCCAGCCAGAAATGTCCACCTGGCGGCCTGCAGTTCTGGTCCTGGTGGGCTAAGCCTGGGAAATCCCAGAGTGAAGCAAAAAGGAGGTAAAAGCAATCCAGGATAATTCTTGAAATCACCCTTGGTCTACCACAGGGACACACAGGGCCTTCTGACACATACACACACACACACAAAGCAAAAGTAAATAAAGTTTTTACAATATGTCAAATACCAAGTATATAGCCTTGTTTTTATGAAGTACTGAACTTATTACATGTAGGCCTTTTAAAAAGACTTTGAGGGCTGGAGAGATGCTCAGGGGTTAAGACTCTGCTTCACAAAATAGTTAGCCATCCAATCAAGGCTCACCCAGAATCAGGCCCTCCCCATCATAAGGCTTAGGGAACCTCAAGGAAGAGGGGGCCGTGAGATTGTAAAAAAAACTAAAGATGGGAAGGCCCACCATTGGACAAGATATTTATTCCATTCAAAGCAGGACTGCTTTATCCAGGTCTGCTTCATTCATTCTACAGTGAGACTTGTCCTTACTAGACCTGCATAATGACTGACATACCAACATACTCCCATAGACTATAGAGGAACTCAACAGAGATAAGAACATATAGTGGGAACTTTGGGGACTAGAGCTGGATGAGTGAAGAGAAACACCCCTATCAGTGGGGTAGTCTAAAGGGAGGCAACTTCCTATGCTTGAACCCCCACAAGAGTGAACAAGCCTGGGGCTGGAGAGGTGGCTCAGGGGTTAAGCCTCTGCGTTGCAGGCGGAAGGTCCTGAGTTTGGATCCTAGACCCCATGTACAGATGCAGGGTGGAGGGGGGGAGTGGGGGAGGGGCACGGCGCGGCCTGCGTTTCTGGTCCTGGTAGGGCAGAGCCTGTGAATCCTGGAGCAGAGTAAGCAAGGAGGAGGTGGAGGTGTCCATGGTCGTTCCCGAATTCGCCCGTGGTTCTACACACACACACACACACAACTGAATAAATAATAAAAAAAAATTAAAAAAAAAAGTGAACAAGCCTGAGGGAATCCTGGGATCCATAGAAGTGGCCAGGCAGGAGGCTGGGAGGAAGTGGAATGGATTGATGAAAGGAGAAAGATGGGAGAAGGGGAGATGGAGAGAAACAGGAATAGGTACTCAATATGCTTGTAAAACTAGAAAAATATATTTTAAAAACTATTTAAAAAAAAAAAAAAAAAGACTGCCTTGCAAGCAGGACCTGAGTTTGGATACCAGATCCCTGGTTAAAATGCCAGACAGGAATGGCAGTAGCCTGCACTTCCAGTCCTGGAAGGCGGAGCCTGGGGAACTCCAGAGCAAAGCAAAGAACAATCCAGGACGATTTCCAAAATTATTCTTGGCCCTCCACAGGCACATATAGTGTCTTCTGATAGACAGACAGACAGACAGACACACACACACACATACACAATTAAATAAATATTGAGACTTTGATAGCTCAGTCACAGTATGCTGGCAAGTACTGTAACCCCAGCACTGGGGAAGTAGAGACAGGAGTATTCCTGGGGCTTACTGGCCAGCCAGGCTAGCCTACTTGACAAGTTCCAGGCCGGTAAGAAACCAGACAGAAAGCTAGCCAGCACCTGAGCAATGACAGCCAAGATTATCTAGCTTCTATTTGCCTGCATGCACACACACACACACACACACACACACACACACACACACACATCACACATGTCTAACAGAAAATGAATCATGGACTTATACTCACATATCTTTTACCTACTTTCACACATTGATTTTAATTCTTCAACTGATTGTTCAGCCTCCTGGATTTCTTGGTAAATGGCCACAAGTGGTGCCAACTCAGCATGCTTTCTGCTCAAGAACCTTCGGTCCCCTTCGTTTACAGAGACACCTTGCAAACACTGATCAAGTGTTTGGTACTCCTTATTTAGGTCTGCCAAATATTTCTGTAGTGCTTTATGCTTCCAGAACATCCTGGTATCTTGATGATAATATCTTCTGAACCAACTCTTACTTAACAACCGATGAAGAATATAATTCCTATTTTGTCTAGGAATGCAAGGTCTTGTATTAAGACTCATCTGTCTACATTGTTGACAGTAATAGATGAGCCGTTGGGGGTAGGCATTAAGAGGTGGGTTTCTAAAAAGCTGAATACACAGGTGACGATTCATCGTGGCATCTGAAATATAGTAAGCATAACCTGAGAAAAGGAACTCTAAAGATAAATGACATAACAAAGCTGGAAGGAGCTTCAAAGAAATCTTGTTTGGTTTATTGCCTCAAGAAAATTTTTGAAATTTTTAAATGACAGTATATAAAAACCAATGAAAAAAAGGAATGCCCAACCGATGATTAATTTAGGCAAGTGGTAGGATTATTATCAATAAATTCATCAACAGAATGCATGTGTTAAATCAGTTTTCTAGGAAGTATCCAGAATCTATTATTGTATATAAATAAGCACTTGAAAGCTGCAAAATAATCACGCAAAATTTAGGTGGTTCATAGGCATAGATTTCTCTAATCTAAGGAAATACAACTGGAATTGTACTGTGGAAGACCACAACAATGCACGTCTACTACAGATCTAGTACTCTTGAAACAGAAGTTTCTGTGTAGTCTCTAGCATATTGTAAAAGGGTCTATTCATTTGACAGTGGACAGAACAATGACAGATTCTGTGATAATAGTTTTGTTTAAAATATTCATTTTAGGAACAGCGGTAGAATGAACTGTCAAGGTCATGAACCTCAACGTAAAGTGGGGAGGGAGACGTTTACTTTCTAGAGTTACGTATCCCTAAAAAGAACAAGCAATCTACAGTATCACTCTTATACTTTTATGTGCAATCCTTAGTTTCCGGTATGTTAAAAGTGACATTAAGGTAGAGCTATGAGCAGCATGAGAAATCCGTAAGGTGTAAGTAGGCATTAAGGAGAGATTCTGTAACGGGGTAAGCATAGGGGAAAGTGGGAGAAAAAAGATCCTCCTAAGATTACGAAAGAATTGTGAGCACCTACGTGAAAGAAGAAAGAAGGTTAATGTTTCTTACTGATGTCGGAACCTTCTGCGCCTGCAACATTTCAGCAGGCCTAACGCCGAGGACTGACTTCCTGACCACTGCTTCCGGGTAAAAGTTTGTTTCCGGCTTCTCGTCCGTCTGGATACTCCTCCAGACAGAGTACTCGTCTTTAGGCGTCCCTAGTAGAGAATTGCAACGAGAGAAATGATAAAGTGGGGAGGAAATCTCACGGGACGACCCCTGCAAGTGAGTTGCGACGGAAGCCGAAAGGGAAAGGACCACAATCTCCAGGAGTTCCCAGTACGGAATCTTGGGAGTTGTAGTTTATCCGTCAACAGGCACTCCAGGCTCCGCCCCGCACTTGTCACTCTGGCCAAGGGTGGCGCTCAGGTTTTTTAGTTACCTGCAAACTCAGAAGAGAGATTCTTTGTGTACGGATTTAGGAATCAAGATTCATAATAAATTTATATATTACAAGAGGGTCTTTCTTGCTGTGAACACTTAAAACTGTAGCTTCAGATTTATTATTTTAATTTTAGGAGTACAGAGAACTGAACCTAAGGCTTCAAGTGTGTTAAACAAGAGCTGTACACTGATTAATTATACATCTGCAAACTGTCTTTTTAATGAGGATTCTTTTTTCATCTTTCAAAAATTTAGGTTATTCTAATACATGTTAATTGCCATTCTTTTAGCTATTTCTGCTTAAGAAAATAATAAAGAGGTGCCTACCCCTCAAGTCATTCCACAAGTGGAGTCAGTTAATTCATTTCCAGCTCCTTGCCCCTCATGGATTCCATGGATTCCGTTCTTCCTTTCCTCTAATAAACTCTACCTTAATCCTCTTAAAAAAAAAGAATAAAGGAAATCAGAAAGATAGGTTAGTTGCTTTTTTAAAGATATGCTTCATGCACATGTGTTTAGGGCTCAATCAACATTCATCACTTGTTAGCCACCAATAGAAATAATAACCTTATAGAGGGGGAGAGATGGCTAAGTGGTTAAAAATGTTCCTACACAACTGAGTTAGGATTCAGCACCCACCTAACAAGCCAGGTGTGGTCTCTCATGTTCCTGTAAGCCAGCACTACCATGGGTGGGGGGCAGGAGAGTCTCCCACAGCTCTTCTGCTTATGGTTCCTTTTACCTGGTCTGCTACTGGTACTGCTACTTAAAGTCGGTCTTCGTATTGCAAATATATTGATTCAGATAAGTACTTTAGATGGCCTGGCAGTTGATCTCTTAGTTAATTCCAGGTGTAGTCAAATTGAGACCCAGGACTATTGCAGGTGTGTAGCCACACCATTAGTTGTCTCGAAATATGAAGACTGGCAATGAGAGGATCAGATATATTTTATTATACAAAATGAAATCAGGAATTATTTAGAATGGTTAAAGAAAATTGGAGCTCTGAGGAGGAAATGAGCTGGCAAGCACACAATATTCTGTAGGGGGGGGCTAAGAAATGTGCCACCTGCTGGTATTATTGAAGCTAGATGTCTCTCAGTTCCTAATTGGGGACAGCCAATCAAGAACCTTGAAAAGTTAAGTTCTTCCTTTTTACCCTAGCATCTGGAACGGTAAGGCAGGCACATCACTGAGAATTAAATTAGGGTTACAGAGTGTGATCCTATTTTAAACAGCAATGAACAAACAAGACAAACAAAGCAAAGCAAAGGCAGGTTAAAGACTAACATCTTGGCATCTTTCTTTTTAAATCTTAAACTAGTATTAGTCTAGGTTAAGTCACTTTTTTTTTTTATTAAAAATTTAATTATACATTTTAAAATTTTTTACCAGTTCCCTCCCTCCCCCCTCCCCTTCCCCCAGTGTCTCCCCCCCAATTCCCAGAGAGTCCTTTATTGTGTGCGCCTAGCTCTCCACTGGGTCCTCCTCTCCGATGACATATAAGGACCCAGTGGCATTTCCATAAGCCCTTTCTCTTGTTCCCCTTAAGCATAAGATTACTACTATGGCTGTCAATCCCTTGCCTCCAGGGGTCTCAGTGCCCTTAACAGATGCTAGACTTTATGAGGGCAACAGTGCGCTGGACATTGCGCAGGGCATGCAAAGTTCCATTATGATTGCTTTGGCTCCAACTATTGTTGAGAATCTTGCAAATCGTTGCTCCTCCCATCCTTTTGCTCTTACAATCTTACCGCCCCCTCTTCCGCAAATGTCCCTGAGCTCCAGGATGGGGAGAGATTAGGCTGTCCTAGTTCTATGTGATTGATATAGAGTCTCTGAAGTTCTGGATTGTGGTTTGTTGATTTTCTTTTGCAGTTTTGCTGCTCCTGCAATTCCCTTCACTCCATTCTGCTGGGCACTGTATGTCACCCCCTGGCCAGAGACAAAAAGCTGTTAAACTGGAGTCTTGTTGTAATAGCACATTCAAGGGTAGATGTAATAAGAGTAGGAAACCTCACTGAGGGAGGGGTCCATCACCCATTTGCAAAATGATTACTTTTTATCTGCTAGACTATATGCCCTCCCCTTCTGGTGAGATCAGGATAGAACGTCTGTGAACTTAACCAGGTTTCTCATTACTTACTTGCAGACCTTGATGGAGGCCTATTTTCTCTGCTGTAACATGGTCTCCTCTCTCCTTGTTTCTGGTGTGGCCCTCCTAACCCATCTCTCTTGTTCATAATCCTTGCAATTACTGTGTTACATAGGTTTACTTTTGAGTGTCCCAATGTGGGCTGGGCGAGTTTGGTACTAGGAGCCACCTATTAGGGAGTACATACGGCGCTTAATTTTCTGGGTTTGGGATACTTCACTTAATATAATTCTTTCTAATGACATCCATTTCCCAGCAAATTCCAGTAATTCATCATTTTTGATGGCTGAGTAGTACTCCATTGTATAGATGTACCACAGTTTCCTTATCCACTCGTCAACTGTTGGACATTTAGGTTGATTCCATGACTTTGCTATTGTAAACAGTGCTGCTATGAACATGGTCGAGCTTGTGCTATCGAGGCGAACCTCTGCTGCTTGGGGGGTTATTCCCAAAAGTGGGATAGCAGGGTCATATGGCATTTCAATCTTTAATTTCTTTAAGAATCTCCAGACGGCTCGCCAGAGTGGCTGTATGAGCCTGCATTCCCACCAACAATGTAGGAGAGTTCCCCTCTCCCCACATCCTCTCCAGCATTTGTCGTTGTTTGTACTGTGGATTTTTGCCATCCTGACCGGGGTGAGATGATATCTCAGGGAAGTTTTGATTTGCATTTCCCTGATGGCGAAGGAAGTGGAGCATTTTTTAAGATAATTGTTAGACATTTTAATTTCATCCCTGGTAAAGTTTCTTTGAAGTTCCAGGGCCCATTTTTTAATTGGGCCAGTGTTTTCCTTGGAGTTTAATTTTCTAAGTTCTTTGTGCACTCTGGACAGTAGAGCTCTGTCAGATATGTGGTTAGTGAAGATTTTCTCCCATTCTGTGGGTTGCCTTTGAGCTCCCGTGACAATCTCTTTATCTGAACAGAAGCTCTTTAATTTCACAAGATCCCAACTGTTGAGAGTTGGTAGCAGTGACTGTGCCATTGGATGTCTGTTTAGGAACTGTTGGCCTAGCCCAATCAGCTCGAGGGAGTTCCCTATCCTTTCAACTATGGCTTTTAAAGTCTCTGGCCTGATATCAAGGTCCTTGATCCATTTGGAATTAAGTCTTGTACATGGTGACAAGTACGGGTCCAGCTTTAATCTTCTGCATGTGGAGATCCAGTTTTGCCAGCACCATTTGTTGAAGATGCTGTTCTTTTTCCATTGGATTCTTTGGGCCCCTTTGTCAAAGACCAAATGGCTGTAACTTTGTGGGCTTATATCTGGGTCTTCAATCCTTATCCATTGATCTGTGTGTCTATTTTGGAGCCAGTACCAGGCTGTCTTTATAACTATGGATTTGTAGTATAGACTTAGGTTTGGTATGGTAATACCTCCAGCTGTGTTTTTGTTACTCAGGATTGTTTTTGCTATCCTGGGTCTTTTGTGCCTCCATATGAACTTTGAGATTGTTTGGTCAACTTCTTTGAAGAATTGCTTTGGGATTTTGATTGGTATAGCATTGAATCTGTATATTGCCTTTGGTAGGATGGTCATTTTTACAATGTTGATTCTGCCAATCCAGGAACAAGGGAGGTCTTTCCACCTTCTGGTGTCTTCTGCAATTTCTTTCTTTAGGGTTTTAAAGTTTTCATTGTAAAGGTCTTTTACCTCCTTAGTTAGATTTATACCAAGGTATTTCATTTTTTTAGGGGCTATAGTAAATGGTATGGTTTAGGTTAAGTCACTTTTTACCAAGATTACTTAGTTGCAATATAGCTGTCCTGGAATAAGTTAATATATTCTAAAGACAGACACTGTGCTCCTCTTTTCAACTACCAGATTATTGAAACAATGGACTTTGAGGAATTGGAATTTCTCCGGGAGTCTAATGCTGGGAAGGGTAAAGATGTAGTCTGGTGCCAATCAGAGAAAATTGTCTCCCAAGAAGAGATTTCCTGCAGTTTCTGACAATTTGTCAGACTACCTTCTGAAGAAATGGTGGTTAGGTGATGACAGGACAATAATGAGCCAGGAACTCACCAGGACTGCAGGCCTTTGGACCTTTATTTAGACCTAAACCTCATGTTGATATGGAGTCCCTCTGGGTTCTGTATGTGTCCAGGTTCTTGTGTTCAGGAGTTGAAGATTGAAATCAGAACCAGTAGAGGATTAAGGCAGAGTTTCTTAGAGGAGAGAAAGAATGGAACTCGCCGACAATACCTAAGGGGCAAGATAGCCCTGAAGAATTCATGGACTCCAGACATGGAATCCATGAGGGGCAAGGGAACCAGAACTCATGGACTCCAGACATGGAATCCATTTAGGCAGTTTTAGAGCAGCCATGCTGGGATGGTCTCTAGGGATATAAATATTCCAGACCCTGACAGCCATCTTTGGCACCCTTGCCCCTCCTGGCACACCACGTGTGGAGTCCGTGAGTTCTTTTCCAGCTTCCTGCCTGGAATCCTAAGTTCTCCAGGGCTTTCTTGCCCCTCACAGATTAATGTCTGTAAATTCCGTTCTCTCCTCTAATAAACTTTGCCTCTACCAGTGTTCCGGTTTCAATCTTTGACTCAACAACACAAGAACCTAGGCAGTAAAGACCCCAGAGGGATGCCCTATCGCCTTGAGGGCCAAAGGTTCTGAAAATGGCTGCCAGATCAGAATTATTTATAGGCCTCGGCAGACCCAGGAAAAATGGCTTTTCCAAGTTGGTTAGCTCCAGTTTCTATAAACCTGATTGGAGTTTTTGTTCCCCTACATCTCACTGGTCTGTTCAAATTGGGGTCCAACCCAGTTGACCTTGTGCCCAACCCCATGGTAGGGTTTAGCTATAACAGAGAGCTAATCTCCATATCCTTTCAGAAACAGAGGAATGGGGGAGTTGGGGAGGGGTATGTTCCTTCAGGGTAATCCCAATAGTGGGGGATGACCTTCGAAGACTGTCAGAGACCATCCCAGTGTGGTTGCCTTAAAACTGCCTAAATGTCAGAACTCTGAATATGGACACATAAAGGGATCACTGGAACTCTTTATTCTACTTCCCAATATGGCAACTTGAATAACTCTCCCTTCTCTGCTTTTCCTTATTACTTGTCTCTTAATTGGCCTATTGAGAATGTGTGGCCAACGCTTTTTAGAGTTCTCAGGACCCAGACTTTGACTCTAACAACATTGGTAACATTATCTCCTACAACTTTTTGGTAATTTTATCTCTTATTTTAAATATTATGCTGTGTGTATATATGAATACATACATGTATATACATACACATATATGTGTATGTATATTTAAATTTGGGAGGCTTTGCTTTATGAGATAGGGTCTTATGTAGCCCAGAGTGGCATCAGCTACCTCTGAATTCCTGATCCTCCTGCCTTCACTTCCCAAGTGCTGAGATTACAGGCATTTCCCAACATGTCTAGTCAATGCTCAATATTTTTCTTGTATATTTACTTTACTTTTGAGTTGTACATTTGCTGTATTTTATAATTTATTACTGCAACAAAACACCTGACCAAAACAACTTAAGGTAGAAAATATTTTTAACATGTTCAAAGATTCATTTGAATAATAACATAGCAACTTTATTATTATTACTGTTACTATCATTATCATCATCACTTCGCAGTGCTGGGGATGGATCCGGGGCCTGTAAATGCTAGCAAATATACCACATCCTCAGCTTTAGTACTATTTATTTTTTTCATCTAACAGTAATGTTTAAAACCCTTGATAAAGGCTGGAGAGATGGCTCAGGGGTTAAGACCCCTCTGCCTCCAAAGTAGAAGATCCTAAGTTCAGATCCCAAGTCCCATGTTAAAAACACCAGGCAGAAACAGCATTGGTTTCCACTTATGACCCTGTTAAATTCTAGAGTCAAGCAAAAAGGAGGTTGAAGCAATCCAAGATGATTCTTGAAGTTACCCTTGGTCCTGCACAGGGACACACAGTGCCCTGTTATACACACACATACTCATACACACACACACACACACACACATACGCACACACACAAATAACAAATAAATGAATAAATTCGAACTGGTGTGATTTCAAAAAATGTTTTCTGTAGACTGTTGGATAAAGCGTTTTTTTGTTTTGTTTTGTTTTGTTATAGGGCTGGCTTCAAACTTGTGATACTCCTACCTCAGGCCCCAGAATGTTAGAATTATAGCCTTGTGTCTCCATACCTGGCAGAAGCTAAATGTTACTGAACAAATAGAGTTGTCATTTTCCTAGAAAAAAAATGCTTCTGTTTCTCTTATCTACTTTCCTCAGTATGCTGATTAGTTTCAGCTGTCTGCTAAACACTTGGAGATGGGTCTTTGGACACACCTATGAGGAATTATCTAGGTAAGGCATACTTCTGAGCAAGGCAGCAAGTCCATTTCACGCAATGCTGGGGATATAATCTAAGGTCTTATGCATGGTAGGCAAGCATTCCATCAACTGAGCTACAGCCC